>NTHP01000402.1:411213-432927 GCA_003416845.1 Oplegnathus fasciatus | reverse complement strand
GGGGGGAGTGGAGAAATAAATACCACCAAGGTGCCCTAAAGCAGGGCTTTTGTTAACCGCCCAGGTGGAGCTGGAGAGAAGCCCGTGCAGAGGTGCAGAGGTGCAGACCGCTGCAGCTCCCATGATGTTCACGCCGAACCGTTGCAAATGCAGGAAAACAGGTGTGAAGCTCATTCATACACTCAGTTAAGGCCAACTCCATGAAAGATGGGACCTTAGGAGATGGGTGAAGGGATATGTGAGGCATGCGTGGGATTTTGAAGAGATGACTGTACGCCATATTACCTAGTAGCCACATGATGTGCAGCACTGTGCACTGCAGAATAATCATTTCTTATAAACAGCTAAAACCACAATTATCTCTGAAATTATGCACACATAACAACTTTGTCAGATCGCCCAATTTTTCCTGAGAAGCATAAGCGACATTTAGGGCTCAAATCTGGTCAACCAAGGATCAAATTCACTTGTTTTAGTTACTTATCCTGACATAAAAGGAAGTTCTCTTCCCTTTTGGTGTGAGTAGACAGTCACTCTGCACCTGGGTGTTGCATGACAGCAATTTCATAAATGTTGCTTATAGCTCGTGTTAAACACACTGTGTGACCACCTTCTTTAAGCTCAGTGTAGGATCTTTGTTTTGAATACCCACCAGGGTAAAATGAAAGTAGTAGTAGTAGTAATAGTCTGCATGCAAGGGGCCAGACATGTGACACAGCAGACACCAGAGGAATTAGATTTTCCGCATTTTTCTGCACAGACAAAATTCTTTATGTATAAAATAGAGAAACGCAGACTGCATACATGAGAGGTGTGTGTGTTTCTCCAGAGGCACAGACGGCAAAATGTGATTTATTTGTAAAGCCAGTCTTACGTGAAACAATATCATATGAAGGGTCAGACATCTGGTTAACGTTACAGCAAATACTGCAGGGTGATCAGACTCTGCATGTGCACGGGAATGTGTCTCAGTGACATTAGAGCAGGAACATACTGTACCTGACAGACTCAGCACAAGGCCATCAGCAATTCACAATTTACACAAAGGAACAGCGCGTTTATCTGCACATTCTGTCAGTATCTGCATTCAAGCCGTGTTCAGCGCAGGGGAAATATCAGACTGTCAGTTCAACAACGCATCATGCAGAGAGCTGTGAGGGAGCAGACATAGTGATCATTTACAGGTTGACAAACAGGTGCAAACAGGCTCTTTAAAGCAAAACAGAACAAGAATTTATTTGTCAAGTGTCCACCACCTTTTACTCCTTTTCAGTTTATGTAAACCATCTATGACTCTGATAGCACCATTAATTTTGCTTTAAAACTTGACTATACAGTTTTCATACATGCATGATTACAAAATGAATCACCTGATTGGTATTTTCCGTAAATCTCCAGGACCCCAATATGTTGTCAACACGTTAAACTTGAAAAAAAAATCAATTACAGTTTGGGAAAACATAAAAAAAGAGTCTTGACAATCTGCTATCAACAAGTCTATTTGAGACACGAGTATTTTACTTGATAAATTAAGACATTTAAAAACAAAAGTGAAGAGAGTATTGATGTGCTGTGGATGCACTTTTAATAACTGTATGAGGGAAATGTATTGAACATTATATCAGACAGCTGAAAGGATGAATGTGATGTCACTCACATCCAGTAGTAATTGTACAATTCAGCATGTTTAAATCTTCAACACTGCTGACCCCTCCTGGTGATTGTTTGCTATTACAAGCCTAAAACAACTGTAAAAATGATTAAGTTTGGTCACAGTTTCAAATGCCAGTGATGTGAAAAATCATAGACATACTGCAGCAATAATGTCACCTCCAGAGTCGCATGAAAACATAGAAGTTCCTGTTTTTTTTGTTTGGACTCTAATACAGAGAGAAGGGAATGTGTGCAGGAGACCATTATACTGTATATTCCTACAGGATTTTACTCCATAAACCTTACCACGTATAACATGGAAGATTCAGATGAGAACATCAGCCCATTTCAATCTGCTTGCTGCCTCTTTTTTTCACTCGTTTTATCTCAGATTCATAAGATGGAATATCTGACAGGAAGTTTTCTTTCCCCAAATAAGTGGAAGTGAATTCTCTGCAGATGTGTCACTCAGTCTGCTCTTCTCTCTCCGTGTCAGGTTGTTTGTGATCATCAGTGCTGAAGACAGGCTAGTAGGGAAGCACCCAACAGAAAAGCGAAGCAAACAAGCATAAAAATGTGGGATCAAATCGCCCCAAAAACAGCTTCGAATTGACTATTTCCATTGCAGACATTTTGACTTGTCGTAGCAAGGAAAGCACAGGTGGAACTAATAACAGAAACGATGGGTCTGCTCCCGTCAGCCGGTATTAGTTACACTTGTGACTGACAAATCAAAACGTGGGAAAGACTGTAGCACATTAGGGACATTAATCACCACCCAGATAGTTTAGATGTTCTCAATTGGGATTAAAGAAAGACAACAAATAAAAGTAATCATTTAGGAATGTGGACCCAGTAAGTCAAACTGCAGGCTGCAGGCTAATGTCATTTGCTACCATCTAGTGTAAGCTTGGTGGAAGTAGTTTATAGTCTTAAAAAGCATATTTTTACTCTCCTGATGATGAAAAATGAATCAAAAGCTTAATTTTTGTAGAAAGGGCTCAGAATTTTTCTGAGAGAAATAATATTCCTATGTGTGCATGGACGCTATGGTATCAGAATAGCCTTTCTTTGTGTTTCTCCATTATTTGGAGGCAACTGTAGTTGTCATCACAACTGTAACCACGGTCACCCCAGGACAGTAACATCCCCGAAGCTGCAAGAAAATAACTTCTGAAGCTTGAAAAGAACATTTTTCCACTTTGAGTGGTTGCAGGAATGAAAGGAAAATTCTTGTTATGAATCAAAGAGGAAGTTCCCAACAGGAGGAGCAAATGGCAGTTTATTGTTCCCAAATAGTTACAGGAGTAGTTACCTAATAAACCTTTCTCTTTTTTTGAGCAATTACATTTTTGATGATTGACTGATTTCATAAGTTTCAGTAAATTTGTTATCAATGTTTTCCAAATATGTGCTTTAATATACAAGATACAATCCAGAGAAGAAAATCTTACAGATGATTTCATCTCTTATTTTCAAACTAATTTGCAAATTCAATCTTATTCCACCAGACAGTCACCTAATCTTCATCTTCTCAAACATCTCACTAACTAGGGGTCAATCTGCAGTAGGATAGGGGTCTTAACTTTTCTCATTTATTTAAATTTACATCTTCCTTTAAGTACTACATTGCTAAAAAAAAAAAATCATAATTTCATCAATCGCCATCATCCACAATCTTTATTTTTCAAATCATAAAATAAATGTTTTTGCCAGTGTAAATATTGTTTTATATTATTTAGGAAAAGGTGGATAATGAATGAGCCCTTTTTTGTGCTTTTTCCTCCTCATACATTGATTTCATTGTTATTTTTATGCCATTTGTTTGATTTTAACTCAAATTCAAACCAACAATTAAATCTTACAAAGAAAATAGAAAGAAAATTAAATCTTGGCACAAGATCCACTTACAGGATTTTGTTTTTCTTTTTTACTTTTTGAGCTTTCAGATGCATCCTGTGGCCTTCATTAAAGGATGGAGCTTGCTAAGTATCCTATATCATATCCTCATAATCTTGAGTTACCTCTCAAGAAAGCCACAAGAGAATGCGCAAAGCCTATATATGTACGTATATACAGTCTATACTGTATGTATAAAATCCAGGACTTGAAACTGCCTGTTGGCTTGCTTTGTTTTTTTTTGTCACATTACTTTTTTCCAAGGTCAATAATGAACTTTAAGCTCAAACAAGAACATCATGTTTTGCTCCAACTGTGGATTTGTGAATAAAAATATACAGCAGATGTGTCCAAAGATACATTTTTGTACCAGTTGCATTAGCAGCTTTCAAACAGCAGGGGCCGCCAGACAGCAATCAAGAATGATAATCTTTTTATAATCTTTTCCCAAGGCTCATTTAATTCTCCCCTCTCTGCCATCCACTAGCTCTCTCCACGCACTCACTCTACATCTGTGTGTGTTTTAGTGTGTGCGTTCTTTCAACTTGTCTAAAGAAAATAGCCACAATGGCGTACAATATGCAGTCTCTACATGCATCTTTTACAGCACATCTGCTCTATTAAACACCACGCAGCTGGCAGCCAAAGACATTAATATGAGCGGAGATAGAAAGATGATGAGCAGAAAACCAATGACATTGCATGTACCTGCTCTGTATTCTGCATATCCTCATAATCCTCATTCATCTGCGTCCCTGCGGTGCAGTTAGTTATTCCACTATTTAATTATAAACAAACTGTCAAAAATCAATATTAGTTTTTTCTTCCTTTTTTCATTTTCCTCACAGCAGGTTCTTTGTGTAAGCCAATCAATATTCCTACTTTGGCCCTTGGGGGGAGGTTAAAAACGATCTATAATAGAATTCAACTCAAGCAGCAGGAATAACAACAAGCCAAACCAATTTCCCACAGGCTAACAGTGAGGTTTAATACCACTGTTTGGAGCGTTGAACCAGTAGATCTGTGCACAGAAGCAGGAGGCAGCTTGTGTTCATCAGGCCTTGCAGACTGGAAATGATGGAGAACAATAAGACATGAGTTAGATGACTTTTATTCACATATATTTAGTCAGACACGCCACCAAAGATGAATATATCTAGTTAAAGATGACAGAAAAGACCTTCTCACTGCACCATATCTCATTATACTGACACTTATGACACCAAACTCTTACAAACAATTCATTTTCTACTTCATAACCCACTAGTAAGTTAATGAATATTGATGTGGAAAAGGTGCATATCTCCATATCCTTGACCTTGTCATTTATCTCGACTTGCGAGGCAAAGCGGAGCCCAGATCAGTATTCCCATCACAAGACATTTGATAAATACTCTCCCTAATTTAGAAGCAAGGCAGATGGTCTTGTTGCTGGCAAAAGAGCTGCGAAATTAGGGCAAAGAAAGAAGCGTATGTCAGCAGCAGCGGCAGCAAAGGTGCGCCGTGAAGAGCAGGAGGTAGTGCTGTGTGTCCCAGGAGGGGTGTAGAAAGGAAAAGCCAGCCTGCAATAAACCAGCTGTTTCCTAAAGAAGTGGCTGGCTGCCAGAGTACCTGCTGTAGTCAGATAATATAGAATCTAAATAAGAATCAGCCGGAGTTATTAGCTCATAGCTAAATGTGACTCAAAACTGTGGGGAAAAGCATTAAATGACAAAGTGACTAAAATGAATTTGGATGGCTTCTCATATGAAAGCGGATATAAAATATTTAAAGATTAATGTGGCAGGTATGAAGTAACAAACCCAGGAACATAAAATCAGTCTTAATCATATTTAGCTGATTAAGATGGATCTTTGTTGCTGTGAGGTACACTCCCTCCCTGCTTTGCTGAACAGACTGAACACCAGCAGTCACTGTGGGCATTCCTCATACATTCATTTATCTTTTTCCCAGAGTCATCTTTTTTTTCCTGAATCAGAGAGTTTACCTCAGAGAAAGTGACTTTGACATGAGACCATACACTGTAGTTTGCATACTGTCTCCTGCTGTACAAACAGTCAGTGTTACATTATTTTAACAGTGACCACGATCTTTATCTGACTTTAACTGAGGAGTCTCAGTTGCTTTAACTTAACCAGACCTCACCTCTAACCTTCTGGTTGAAGTCTGGTTATATTATATTGGTCGCTCTTGAGGGCGATGTCAAACATCCTATTTTGCTGTTCAGGTATGATGACTTGTTACCTGATACTCTCAAAATACTTTCAGCACAGTGTTGATGTTCTGAAACTCAACACAGTTCACATCTCTCATTTAGCAGATCTACATTATGAACAACAGAAGAATAAAATAGAGGAAGTGCTTCTGTTTACTTCATCAAGTAATATTTATCATCAGACTTACATTCAGTCAGATCTAAAGAAGAGGAGCGGGCCCAATATTAAAGGAAATTCAAATTAATTTCTAGAAAAAGAAATTTCATCATGTACTCATTGTATGTACCAGAAATTGGAGATCATGTGGACCCAGTTTGTATGCTTCTGTCACGGCTGGTTGTGCTGGGCAACGGGGATAGGGCCCAAACGCAGACAGAGGAGGAAGCAGGATGACTTCAGTGATTTATTGATGAAATAGCCAACAGGCAGACACAGGCAGGCAGGCAGGCAGGCAGATGCAGATGCAGGTCCAGGTAAAGATTCAGATAACAGACACTCAAACAGAAAAGCACAATGCAGGAAGCAAACAGAGCAACTAGGACGAACTGACAAGGGGTGAATGAAAATGGGCTGGTTAAATATCTGGAGGACTGATGAGGAAAGTGGGGACAGGTGAGCAGGTGGGCCAGGAAGGCCAGGTAACCGCAGGGCTGATGAGAGAAGTGGGAACAGGTGAGTAGATGGGAGGGGCAGTCAGGTGATGGGGAAAGGAGGGAAAGTCCGAGGGCACCTGGTGGATGGTTGGAAAATGGCAATGAAGGGGCCGGGGGAACAGGGAATGTGTCTGGAGAGGAGGGACAGAGAGGCAGACTCTGACAGCCTCATGTCATCATGTAATGATTGGTTTTACATTGGTGACTTGTGACGGCCATGTGAGCCTGTGAGCTGCAAAAGCTTTATGTTTTAAAATATGATTTATTTAAACCAGCTCTATGGAGTTTTTAACTGGTTATGAAACAGTCTCAGTTTAATACCAATGCCTCTATATGACCTACATAAGCAAACGAGACCAACAGAGAGAAAATTGGCTATTTCTATTAGTCTCTAACAGTTATTCTTAATGCCTGCCACCGGGTCGGATTTTTCCGCGAAGTCAGACGAAACAGCGCTGGGGTTTGCTCTGGCTGAATTTGAGCTGCTTCAGCTGCTAACTGAAGGTCCGTCTCCGGAGCTGCCGCCCGCTCTCCTCCCGGCAAAGTAGTCTCCTTGCGGCGGGAAGTGAAGCAGAGGGAACATGTAACCTAACTTTAGGTGAAACACTATCGCCTTTGTCCACAGGGACCGCCAAAATCAACACAAAATGAAAAGTTCCGTTGAGCTGCTTTGAAGCTGCATTCATGTATTTTTAAACTACTCAATAAGTTGAGAGACGCACAGCCCTGACACTTTATAAAGTTAATATGGCTGATGTGTTAGCAAACAATTAGCTTGTTTGTGTCCATCTGATGAAGTCCAATTTTCATTCACTTTTCATTATTCCTTTTGGCTCTGGTTTGGTCTCCACCAACTACTGAGAAAAATATGTGGCTCTTTAGTTGCTAGATGTTTCACCCTCTTCACGAGCTGGTCGCTAACTTTGTCTTTCTGCAGTCTGGGGCTGGGCAGGTAATGTGTAGTGGGTTTATCAGAGCTTATTTGCTGGAAACGAGAGCACTGAGACTGAACCATACAGTAAATGTGCCATAAAACCAAAAGTGTGAGCTAAAAGACGCTAAAAATCTTCGTCGACCTGCAGAGTTGGTGGTAATTCTCTGTGCGTTTGTCACTGCGAGTAACTCCTTTCACATTACACCTAGTCTTTTGATTCATTGTTGATTAGTGGAGCCTTAAGTTAATGAAACATACAAAACCCTCGCCTATATTTAACCAAAAATAATTTCATCGATAAGTTTTGATTTTGTTGTAGCTACCAATAGCATTTGCACAGTCCATTAGCAAAATCCCCAAATTTCCACCTCCCAGCTGCTGATGTTTCGAAACTTAACAGTGAACTGTTAACACAGCTGTGTTGAGTTACAAAACATCAACAGTGATGTGGGAGGAAATTTGGAGCACTATTGGGCAACAAAGTCATAAAATTGTCTCAAAGCAACTGGATTCAACTAGCTAATGACGCAACAGTATGGGTTCACACTCATCTTGTGATACACCAGGTCTCAGCTCAGATATGCAACTGTTGCAATCAATATCTCAAGTTGAAACCTTGTGATTCGCTTCATCACACTGCAGCAGCAGAGTAATATCTCGCCTGAGATGAGTCTGTCTTTTGGTTTGAGGATTATCGTCTTCTGGCTCGCTGGATGTTATTGTGAGCCCTCAGGGAGCACAGATGCAAATCTTGGCTTTGTTTTCCAAAAGCACCGCTTGGCTCCAAAGAATATATTTGTGTCTTTAAAGCCTTCAGAGTGAGATAAAGTTATAAATCATGAAGGCAGTTTGGGGAATTAGGCCTCTCCTGTCAGTCTGCTTTTAATGTTCCTGTCATATCTGTCTCTGAATCAGCTCAAATAGAAACTCGGGTCAGAAATAAAGAAGTTTGTTTCTGATTTAAATTCATTCTTTCCCAACTCAAGTAATTGTTGTTCTTGTTCACTGATTGATCTCTGCAATAGATGAACAAACTGGACACCAACAGTCACTGCAGGCATTCAGATCTTTTACTGTTTCTGGCTGGTGATGAATAGATATAAGTATATATTCTGTACCAGACCACGCTCTAATGGATTGAGTGAGGATGCTAATGTTATACAGTCTCCAAATTGTCTCAGAGCAATTTTTCCAATACAAATTATCATTTTGCTGCAGTTTTATTAGCTATCATTCCCTGTGGTTACCCTTCCTCATAACAACTCTGGAAGCGTGCGTGCACGAGAGAGACTCTGTGCGAACGTGCACTATATTTCTGTTGACTGGGTAGCGAAATTGGATTTTGACATTACTGTTGTACTTACCCAGCCTTAAAGAACTAAATATCCAGTGTTGGGGTTTCACAGAAAAACGAGGAATTGTTATTTACTCGAGTTTCTTGAATAACCAGAAAACGAGCAAAACTATCACTGCAGGTAACAGGGAGGCATATTGGAAAGACCTTCACCTGGAGAAATGACATGCATACAGCTTGCTGAAGTGCTTCTAGGCAAGACACTGAAACTGTAGCAGCTCCAGGGATGGTGGTCAACAGAGCTGATTCTGTTTTCTGGTTCACCCTGCCCTGGACAAGGGACACACTTTGTTTTAATCAAACACATCCCCACTGACACATAATGCAAATAAACAGCATTTTATTTGCAAAAGACTTCACTGCTTTTTAACACATCTGATAATGGCCACTGGTCTCTAAACATGAATGAGACCACTAGGAGAATGATGCCTTATAAAAAGCAACACCCCTCTTTATTGTAACTGTTTGTAATGTCCATTTTCTTCGAATAATGATGAAATTTCTGCTCCACCTGTTATATACACCTGGGATATTTGGGGATTTGGTGGTGCTATTGCGCACAACATTAATGCAGTACGATTATCCTCAAAGATCAAGCTCCTGTTGCACTGCTCTTTGAATTGGCTGCATAATAATAAAATATATAATAAGCATAAAATTCCCCCTTTAGTACTTTCTTCTTCTTCTGTTGTGAGTCTTGAACATCTGCTAAATGCTTCACGTGTGAACTGCCTATAGGAAAACGTCCTGTGACCGTGCTGCAGACGAATGTCACTGGCTTTGTCTCTGCACAGTGTCCGTGCCTGCTCCGTGCCTTTGGACGTTTTTTTTTTTTAAAATGGAACTGCCCCTTTAACCGCGTGGCCGTACTGCTCATGCTCGGGGCTTTGTGCAGGAGTTTCCCCGTCACCAACCAGCTGTGGACCGGAGAGCGATAGCAGACCGAGCGGAGAGAAGCGCCGCTCCGGGAGAGCTGCGGCTGTCGCATCCTCTGATAACAAACCCGGGCAGAGGGCACGTCTTTGTCTGGGAGCACATCCAGCAGGAGAGCAGCGCCGCTCATCTGAGCTCCGTGGTTTTATTCTATCTCCGGGATTACAGCCTGACGGTGAGGCAGGATCACCCGGTCACGGTCGTGTGTTTACATCGGAACCTTGACCACAGTGGAAGTTATCTGGAAGACTTGTGGACGCGCCGCTGAACGCGTAACATGGTTTTATATGGTTCTGTTGCTCGGAACGGATGGGTCCGATTGGAATCGCGTTTACAGTGTTTTTAAGGTCGAAACTGTTTCCATCAAAGTTTCATGTCTTTGTCCTGTCCCGCAGCTTCCCCCACAGCGCTCGGTATGTTCTGACAGTGCGTAATTACTGTTTTCCTGCGCCTTTTCCACAGGCGTCACAGGTAGGCTACCTGAGCCTACAGACACCACTGCTGATGACAGCAGATCACCTCACAGCGTAAGGTGACATTTCGTTTTCTGACTCGGGGCTGCAGCCTCTCAAAAAGACACTCCGCGTCCATCATGGGTGATGTTGGGGGGGTACATCTATGCACCTGGACGAAGTCGTCCAAAAGGAGCGCGCGGGACGCCTTGAAAACATACCTGGGAGTGTTTGTGATGCTTCATCTCGTGCTTCACACGGAAGCGTCCTCGGTGTCCAAGTCCTGCGATAAAAACTGTTTTTCAGGGAAGTGCATCAACGGGACCTGCGTGTGTGACCACGGATGGGTCGGGGATCAGTGCCAGCACTGTCAGGGAAGATTCAAGTAAGTTGGGAATTTATACGACATCTGCCACGTGCCTTTAGGAGTTATCACCAGCTGTGTTGAGCAAAGTCCAAAACTGACATTAGGTGTTTGAGCCAGTGGTTCCTCTGAGCTGTACATACATCTTTATCCAGTAACGCCTAATATCAGTTGTCTCACTGCTACATTGGGCTCCCCTATATTTTTGTTTGTGGCAAATAACCTGTTTGACTGGGTTCAGTGAGTAAATGTAAATAATTAGATCCATCTGTGTCTTTGTTGTAGTTAAAGTGAAGTCCTTTGGATGTTACCTGGCTCTGTTGCCAGAAGGTATGAGGGGCAGTTCATGCCACGGCAAAACAAATATGGAGCACCTTGATGCTCTGCAGTCACTTTTGCCGGCTGATTTATTATTTAAGAAATAGCGAAAGCTGACTTTATTTGTGTGTGTGTATCAAAAGCAAAAATCTCCAGAAGGGGATACCACACATGCGCGCGAGTGAGTCATGTCTATGTACACACACATTGTAGTTAAGTGCAAGTAACTGCACAGGTTCAACTGGTTCAATTCAAATATGAGTGCAAAACACTTTTCTAAATATGACAACATGTAATTTTAATGCCCGGACAGCAGATTGTTGTCTGCTGCTCAGAGTGAATGGAGCGGAGTGACTGCCTCTCTCTCTCTGTCACTTTAGAGTACACACATGCTTAAAAAGCCTGCTTCGGCTGCCATCTAGCAAGTGCTCTTTAAAAATGAATCAGCATTCAGAAACTGCACGGCCAATGTCTTGCCTCAGATATTTTCGGAGACATACTTTATTTGGCTGTAAAGCTGAAATATGAGAGCGGTTTTGATCAAGCTGCCATGTTTTGCCAGTTTGGAAACCAGGTAGAGGCTGAACGTGGCGGCCATTCAAAACATGCATGTTAAGATATTTTCCAGGTGCAAGCAGCAATAGATCTCAAATATGATCAGCGCACCGAGCCATTTCTTCAAAAATCAAAGGAAAGTCAATGAAGCAGCGACTAAAATTTCAGCGATACATCTCAGTCATTACTGTACTTTGCACACGGCAGTGATGGGTGACCACAGGCAACGTCTCCTCTCTAATTTTGACGCTGTGTTTATGAGACAGTTGAGTAAACATAGTTAAATAAAACTTGAAAATCTTTAATGGAAGCATTCGTCATTTTCATTGAATCCCAAATTTAGATGGAACTGAGACACTTTGAAAGAAAATTCTGTCGAACATAAGGCGGCTCCTTTTATCAAATATGAGGTCATACTTTTTTCTAGAAACGTTTTAAAAGGTGGGCGTCATATTATATTCGAGGATAAGACATTGCGCAACAGCAAATATTCTTTTTTAATGGGGAGTGTACTGGTGTAACACCGGCTCCTTCAGAGTGTTGCATTGTGGGTTTTTTGTAGCTTTAATGTTGCTAGGCTAGAGAGTTTATTAAACTGCATTTATATTGTGTCTTTTAGGGTTAATTAGGACTAAAAGTGTTCATTTAGCCTAGGTCAACCTGGGAAACAAATTCCTGATGAGCGAAAACATGTTGAAAAAGTCTTTACTGCAGAGACACACAGCGAACATAATGGTGTGATTGAATGCTATGACGAAGAGCTCAAAAAGACCGTCTGCAAAATGCTAACAGCTGGAGAACATTATTCAGACCGCTCACACAAGGAGAGTGTGTGAGTGTGTGACTAACAGACAAACTACGCAAATATTTCATGTTCAACTTTTTACAAGAAAGATGGCTTCAATAAGTGTTGACGCCATTTGGGACAAGGAGTGGGGGGTCCTTATAATCAGGGTTATCTTATATTTGGGCAGTATGGTACACACTGCATGTAGTCCATTTTGGAGCTCAAATGATCAGATACCCCTCCCTTCTCGTTTCTCTGTGGCATTAATCACCCCTCATACCCTCCAGAGAGGATGACGTTACCTTGTCACAATCACCTACAGCCTGGTCTGCACAAGTAAAGACAGAGAGATGGCAGGACTTCTGTCTGATATTTTCTCTCTGGAGGACTGTATCGATTTCTCAGTCAATGTGACTGTTGTGAGAGCGGTGAATAGACCAGGCTGTAGGCTGGACAACAGACAGACAATACGACAGGGACAAGCCTTTTGTTCTTGTGGCTGCCTGATGGCAAGTTGGTGTCCAGTAATACTGAATAGTTCGCACACGCACAAACACTGTGAAGTTTTGCACAGTCCTCTCAAAAAGGTAGAACAGCTGTGGCATTTAACAGTCCGGCCAAACACACTGTAAGCCTAAAATCTATATTTAGATACATTTTATTGCTTGCAGGAAAAGCCTCTTGAGATGTGCAGAGAAATGTTTTATTTATTTTTACAATTTGTTTTTAACAACATATTTTCTAGTGTTAAAAAATGGAAAATGCAGATAACAAGCGGTAATCCTATAAGTGGCTGTAAAACAAACCTCAAAAGAGACGCCCAGTGTGTCCCCTAGCATAGGAGTAATATGGGGTTGACCTGGATACGAATATTAACAGCCCGCCCACTAATTCCCATTAACAATCAGGTACCGTGACTTCTTCAAATTTCTGTTCCTGTGTTCATCCAACAGGTAGCGGCCTCACTGATTTCTGATCAGTTTCATTGGCCTTATCAAGCTGAGATGAAGTCTGATAGGGCTCGGGTGTGGTTCAGGTTAAAGGTATAACGAGTAGGATTTTCCTAAAAAGCAATGCATACGCTCACTCAAAAATAATCCCCCTCGATCATCACTTATGACCCACTAGAAGTGTGTGGCGGTGTCTGTATCTGCAGAGACCCTGCCCTCTGCCTGTATTTTCTTATTTTGCTGTGTTCGGGACGTTTCCGGGCATCAACCTTTGGGCAGTGGTGTGTAGCCCCCAGCCAATAACAGCGCGCAGGGTGTGAGGTGCGAGGACGTAGCGACCAGGTGCCAGATCGTAAGCACGTGGGACCACCAGAAGCACGTGCGCTTTGAGCCGGGGAGGAGGGGCCGACTTTGAATGTTGTGTTTACAAACCGCAACCGACAAAACCTACTCGTTATACCTTTAAGGTCAGGAGAAGCACAGATTGTTGGGGAAACAAAATTCGACACCAGCAAATCACCTGAAAGCTTTGGCAGTGGAGCAGACACAGGAAGTACAGCAATGGTCACAGAACTTAGCGATCATGCTAACTCACTGGCAATGGTATTCAAGGTGCATCGGTTATGAATCCTGAAGGTAATGGTAAAAGAAGCAGCAGCCACACTGAGCTGGTTAGATGAAAAGCTGCAGACAGCAGGATCTGGGAGATTGGATTTTGATTTGCTTTTTGCTGTGCAGCCCATTGAACATGTGCGTTACATTGTACACACTTTTACACTCACACTCACACTTTTTTTTATAATGGCGGCTTATGGAGGAGTTTTTTGTTGCAGTACCATGGTTGATCACTGGAAACCACTGGCAGCAGCCCTGTATCCAGCCCTGTTAATACATCCATGCTTGGGATACGAATGATACGCAAAAGTTATGGAAATATGGCAAGTGTTGAATATGAATTGAAAACTGTTTTGTCCTGAAAGCAAATGTATTCTGGACTTTCTCACCCAGTTCAGTCTTTAGTATTCTGTCCTTTCTATTTATTTCCATGAAATCGTGCCTTTGTGTTAAGCTCGGTTTATTATAAATCATCCAGTAATCCGTCTGAAAAACATCTCCTGGAGGTTGTTTTGGGGATTGGGAACTAGATGAATCTCCTTGTCAACAACCAATATTGTAGAAACACACCGCTGTCCAAATAGTTGTGTTATCTTAAGGCTTCACAGTACTTGTGGCTACATCAGCTGTATCTATTAGTGAGGACAGGACAGGACAGGACTGGACTGGAGAGCAGTGGAGCAGAGAGAAGGACCTGTGCTTCAATATCACCGCTGTGCCCTGAAAATACTCAATACTAAAGCCTCAGTGGTCACTGGATTGCAGCTGGGACACACATGCTCACACACACACAGTTGTGTCTCATATCCACACAGACAGATCCAATAAAGGAGAAATAGGGAGTAGATTCTGTCTATTGATTTAAGGTATCTGTGCTCTGTGTAGTTTTATTGGTCCGCAGTCTCACCCTTTGTTTTCCAATGCCGTTCTCTCTTTCACTTTGTGTTTTCTCTGCTGCTCTCGCTCTCTTTGTCCAGACTAGATAACGTCTTGCTTGTTCTCACATACAACACACACACACATGTCACACTAACAAAGAAAAACTGGTGAACAGCCCCAACCACTCTGGACTTTAAATTAAAGGTGTAGTCTACGATTCTGGAGAAACCCAACAACCCAACAAATACACCCCTCCCTTCAGTGCCCCTTCAAACTCGCGCGAGTAACACACAGCATTAGTTTGTCCTGTGCACAAGCACGAGTTGTGACATATTATACTGTAATGTGTAGTGGAAACGCGGCTAAAGCGTCGGTATTTGACGACCTGGGTTGGTGGCTCTACCCGAGTTGTTCTGTTCGTTTCCCGTTTACAGAGCCAGGGCTGTGTATGAACACCGGACTGTTTTTTCAGCGCAGTGACAGTGATGTTAGAATTATATTATTTATTTATATTATTTCCCTGCATTGAGGACTCCATATAACGTTTGGTTTCAGTCTGTGTCTGCTTATACAGCACTAGTATATTTATGTGAGAGTTGTCTGTCAGAGTCCAACAAGTCCTCATACCTGAATGACAAAACAGGCTGTTTGTCCCTGCCTCCCACAACAACCTATATGGATGTTTTCGTATTTGTCATCAACTAAAACGTCACCGTTAAAGCTGAATTAATACGTTTTGGCCACTAGGGGGCAGAGGAACTCCCAGACCATATGACAAACCGATAGCCCTGACATATTATTGCAGGATAAAGTTGACACCAACACCTGCCTATATCTACTTTCGGCAGACACGGAGTAACATTAGCATTCATTCGGAGTCGTGTTTGTGTCCACCTGATGGATGGAAGTCCATTATCCACTCTTCTTTTAGCTCTGATTTGGACTTCACCAACTCCTGAAGGAAAAATTAGGCTCTTTTGCTTGACGTTCCATTTTCCTCACCAACTGGTCGCTAACTTGTTTAATACATGTTAACATCGGCCGTTTTAATCTGTTTGAAATGAACAAAATACAGTTTTTTTTGTTGTAAAGCAGTGCGGTTGTAACTCTGAGCTGGTTTCAAGGGCAAAAGCATTTGAAAGCACTCAAGCCCACTGGGAAGTTGTGTAAAAACTTTGAAAACACTTTGTTGTTGGATTATCTGCAATATTTAATTTATTTCCGCATTTTTAAAACATTAAGCCAGGAATTTCAGGTATGAATGTTTTGTGGCTTCATACACATCCACGAGTCTTTTGAAGTCAGGTGCCTGGCAGAATCAACAGGAACAAATCATGAAAATGTGCACACTGCCTCATCCTTTAGTCTCGTTGACTGCGGCAGTGAAGCGACACTTTCAGGCAGAAGCTTTTCATCAGGCTAAATAGGTTACCTGTTTATCCTCGATTAACCTCATGGCAGAGAGGAGGCTGCGAAACACTTGTAGACCAACGTGACGATGGCGTCTGGCAGTTTCAACATCAAACTGTCTAATGCGGCACATCAAAGTGAATCTGTTTGCCTAAGGTTTTGCTATTATAAACCGCTACATTAATCTCACTTTGTCTCTTGCATGCTAAGTGCAGGCAGCCAGAAACACTGGAGGCCACGGTGAAAAGAACTCACACTGATCAAACATTTTGACTCATTATCTCCCAACAGAGATGCAGCGGGGAGGATGTTGATGGTGCTAATTGATAGAGGAAAGAAAGAATAAAATAAAAATCTGGTCTCTCTCGTTGCTGGCTTGCTGTCGTAAAGCCGTCGCTTAGTGTGCAGAAGCCACAATGGAGGTTTTTGCCTCTCAGACAACTGGAGCCGAGTAAGCTGTATTTATTACACTGGAGCCTGATAAATGGACTGAAGCGACTCAGAGTTCAGACAACCCTCTGCAAGGTGGGGTTTAAAAATGTACGTCCTCTTCAAGTCAGTCGGAAGAGATACTGGTATGAAAATAATATTCTACCTGTTCATTCTTCAAAAGGAATAAATAAATACATTCTATTTCCAAAATGGGATTATAATTTTGGATTAAACCCCTCCACTACATGTCTGATTTAATCTGTCTACTAATACTGCGAGCGCAGTTTAGATGTTATGGTGGCACCGAAATCCTATTACATGACGTTGGAGCCCATTATGGTCCCTCTTCATCTCTCCACATCACTTCTGTGTGTGGCAGCAGTGTGAATGTCATGAGGCATTTCCTCTGTTGGTTCAGGAATGTGAACCAGCAACCTTCTGGTAAACTCAGATTGGGCTGAAGTGATGCTTGAGAGCTTCAATCTTGACCGAGGTTAAGGTTCAAGAGGATATTATTGAATCTGAATCCAGCATGGAGTCTGATAATGAAATGTGAACACAGATCTGGTTTAGTTTTAGATAACAAAAGGTCAAAAGAATTTCAAATTTAAAAACAACAACTAAAGGTTTCAAATAAATGATCCTCTTGTATTATTGCTATTTAGCTAAATGACATTCAATTGTTCATTATTTGATGGGACCTCAGGGCTTTTGTTCTAATTATGTGATGCACACTGACAGTGAAAACAAACAACATTAATAGTGCAATAAAGGTATTTTATGCCAAGTATGCCAGACATGGATGAAAAATCATGATAAGTTATCATGATCTCACTTTGAGTGAAATAATCTTGATTATCTATACTATATTAACTATCATAATTATACACTAACTGTTGCAAACCCAACATTAGTATGTCAGTTGGTTGTGTATGTAAGAAAAAAAATGTATGAAAGAAAAAGTGCAACACAGTGGCCGCGTCCCAACACATATCATCAAATGGCAGAAGTATTCAGGGTACAGCAGCCGGGATGTACTGACCTCGGGAGCGAATGTAATAAAATGTATGCTTTTCTGAAGCTTTGATGTACGTCAATGCTGGAAAATAAACAGATCTCCAGACAAGAAATCAATGTTAGACCATTCAGCAAAATGCCACGTAACGTTCAATGGCAGTGTCTTTTACATTTCGACTGTATCTGCACGTAGCAACTGCAGCACGGTTCAGGTTAGGGAAAAATCATGGTTAGGATTAAAAAAGCAAACGTTAATTGTTGGTCTGTCACAAGAGGGGAATTCTGGTCTCCCACATCCTTCACGCGTCCAGCCTCCATACCCTTACGTTCTACCTCACTACATACAGGGCACACACCTTGGCACTGAACGCTGGCTTTGAATTGAATTGTGAGGTGCACAATCATCGAATCTGGACGTAATTCACAAGGATACTTGACTAAAATAAGACAGTAGCATATCCTGGATGTATGGATGTTTCTCGATGCCACCGCTGTGTGTTGCCCTTTACTTTAAATTCCTTTTACTATTTCAAATACTGTATTTGCCGGAATATGATGGTTACACTTCTATTCTAAACATTCCCCTCATACTATAGTGTCTTACGGCTCCAAACATCTTGTAAGAATTTTAATCCAAGAAAGGTTTAAACTACGTTTTACCTCCATCCTCCATCTATTAATAAACAAATCAAAATTATGTCAAGCTTAAGTTTTATTTCCACCACTGCAACATGCTATCATGCATTTGTTTCTTTTTGAAGCTGTTCGTATATTAAGCTTTCTAGAATATCCCACATGTGAATGCGGGGGAAATTAGTTTTACTCTTGATTGACATGCCAAAATATTGTGAACAAATTGAACTTGGAGGCTGACGTTAGTTTCTGAGAAATACCAACTGTGACAAGAAAACATTTTAAATGCCTTAGGAGAAGCTTTAGGTATCACAGGCAGCAGGATATTCTTCTAAAAACATAATATCTCAAAACACACTCTGTGTGTTTACAGTGCATTACAGTACATATAAAAATAAATAGTCACAGACACAAAGTCAGCTAAATATCAACCCTGCTGGCTCTGTGATGCCTGAAGATAAACAGAAGGAAGCCATTCAAGGACAAAACAACCACACAAGAGTTTTAGAAAGAGACAGGCTGAGTGGAGACAGAATAGAGTGCTTTTCTGACATCAGTCATCATCTGCTGACACAGGCTTCAACCCATGTGTGTGTGTGTGTGTGTGTGTGTGTGTGATTATGTGTGTTTAAGCCTCAGGCAGTGTGCAGTGATGATGACACAGCTCGTGAACTGAAGTTGCCATAGCGCTGTGCTGAGATGTAGGGTGTGTTTGTGTTTGTTGTGTGTGTGTGTGTGTGAGAGAGAAAGCATGTGAGTGGAGGGAGGAGGAGCATCGGACGGCCATCTGTCCAGTGTGTGTTAATCCTGCTATGATGAGAGTGAAAGCAAGGGCAACACACACACACACACACACTCACAGTTGGATTGGTGGGTGTATTACATGAATCATAACCCCCTGTGCTCTTCCTGGAGGCTGTAGCTGTTTCACAGAGATGGGAAAGGTCTGTTCTTATGACATCATCATGATTTCCACTGACACTGCATCTGTAACTGCATTAAAAAAGTTATTGGCGGTAATTATTTGTTTTATCAATTTAATTCTACTATTTTACACACTTTCTAGGAGGATAATCATTAGCAGCTTATGTCTCACCTGCAAGGGCACGTTTTCTCCAAAATGCTCCTACGGAGATGATTTTATAGCATTTCCACTTGAGATTTCTTGAGATCCAAAACTCTTCTTCAGTAGAGGCTTAATCAAAATGGCAGCGTAACGTCTAAATTTTCAACATTTCCACTTTCTCATGAAATATTATAAACTGGAAGTGTTGAGTAGGAGGGTATGGGAGCAACAAAATTAATAAGGTCCATCTTCTGGCGACTGTGGATTCGACTTGGCGACTTGCTGCAGTCAGAATGGAGCCAGGCCAAAATTCGCCAGGCAAAGTTTACTTGCGTGGTGTGGCCAAAAGTAAGACGGGACAGGAAATAGCATGGGTTTGGTTGTAAATATGAATTGCGGAGGCTAGCATGGCTAGCGGGCCAAGGACAGCAGTCCACAAAGTTGTAAATTATACAGCGTTTTATCAAACATAATTCATGATGAGATGCGAATGTGTCTCGACCAGTTCCACGGAGATATGAAGGTGAAGCGAAATCTGGTCTAGTGCAGCATAGGAGTGACACTAGAGGGGAGGTGATTTAATGATCAAAATAGGGGAAAATGAGGGTGTTTTGGAAAGGTCAATGGATCAGCCCAATCGGGTTTGTCTTCTGAGGACCATGAATTTCACATTAAATGTAATTACAATCCAGCTGATAAAACAGCTTATAGACAACAGTTGGTAAATTGTCCTGAGGATGGTGCCAAAATGGTCCATCCTCTGGGGATTACAGATGTTTTCAGTAAATTTCATGACAGTCTCAAAATTCAATTTTGATACTTTGACGGTACAAATGGGAGTCTTGGACCCATTGTGGTGCTAAGGTCTAGGAGAATACCAAAGTCATTAGGAATCAGGGACCATAAGTTCAGTTGAAATCTGGCAAATTGTTTTTGAGATAACTTGCTCTGGACCAAGGCCTTGACCCATGGTCAAATCAACCAACAAGCTGACCAACAGCATCCAACCAGGGAAAAAAATAAGTGTCCAAGTCAAAAAAAAGTTAGTACAACTCATCAAGCTTCTCTGTTTAAATAATGTATGAAACACTCAACCACTTAATTAAACTCTTTATACAAATATGGAGAAATACATCACCAGTTGTTCCAGGCAGTCTGCAGTACTTTAAATCTATAACTAGCCAATACATTAAATCTCTGTCTCACAATGATGATGTCACAAGCTCTCCATCATGCCCCACGCAGACTCAGTGGATCAATAGTCATTTGGCCGTGTGTGTACGGTCTATACGGCCCATCAGACACACTCACCATTTACCTCCTTTGTTAGTAATCAGATTAGCGTTTGTGGTAACGTCTAGTGTCCTTCCATCACAGAATAATTAGACAAGTGTTGATGGAAAATGTCTTCCATTAGAGTGTAACAGCGGACGAAGTTGGCTCATTAGCCTGACTTTTTGTTCAAGTCCTCATGTCTATGTCAAGCTCAATATTACTTTAGTGATGCAGGATATCTGGCTGAATATCAGGTTATGATGTATTTTTTTTGTATTTATCTTGCCCCTGAAATGACAGATATGATACTGTTTGTTTTTAAAACATTACATTTTCTGTATAACTGAACAATAACATGCATGTTGTCTATAGGAAGTCCTGAACATGAACCAATTCTCAGTGATATTTTGAACAGGTTCTGATCAGTTCTTACAGATTTTGGGTCTTTGTTTCCAACATTATGCAGCAAAGACTGTTCAGGAAATCTGTGTCAATAATTTGATCCTTTCTTCATTTGTTTTTTCAAGACATGTTTGTCATGAATATATAGAATATGAGGGGCTTTGATAACTTTGATAATTGATTATTGATTCTATCACAGCTATAATGTATGTCAGTGTACACTGCTGTTTCAAACTGCAACTTTTGAAGGCTGCTGCTAGTTTTGCAGGTGTGAGCAGCTCCTCCACTTTCTGTGCAATGCAGTGCGGGACAACAGTGTATCAAGTACACTAAAAAATCAAGTTTAGTCTGGACAGTGACTCTTAACAACACTTAATTGTCTCATTTATCTATTGTGAACTAGAGGTCATTATGGGTCCACTCTTTACTAACCTAGTAGCCAGATTCAAATAGTGTTCTTTCTGCTCAGGTCAACGGACCATAATAAGTCGAGTATAGCTGTCCAACTGTAACTGCTATGGGTCTCGAGTGTGTGTCAATATGTCTAATACCCGAGTGGATCCAAGTGTTTTTGTTCTCTTTCTATTAGTGTCTCTTCAAGTCGCCTGCATTTTAGTCTAATTACCATCTGGAGTCATTTGGACCGAGTCTGAGTGTTCTTGGGTTCCTTTCCGATCGGGTCTCTTTTGTGAAAATTAATTTATGCAAGTGAAGTTTGGGTTTTGTTGATGGGCCTGTTTCAGATTGGGTCCAAATTTTTGAAGACCTCTAGCATGAATACACTACATACTGCTCAGAATGAGTATTGGGAAATACACTATATGGACAAAAGTATTGGGCCACCTACACATCACACCTACAGGAGCTTTTATGACATCCCATTCCAAATTCATAGGCATTAATATGAAGTTGGTCCC
>NTHP01000402.1:324790-411057 GCA_003416845.1 Oplegnathus fasciatus | reverse complement strand
TTACAGTACCACGTTCGAATTCAGTGAGCTCTTTAGAACGACCCATTCTTTCACAAATGTTTGTAAAGGCAGACTGCATGGCTAGGTGCTTGATTTTTATACACCTATGGCAATGGGACTGAATGAAACACCTGAATTCAATGATTAAGAGGAGTGGCCCAATACTTTTGTCCATATAGTGTATAATGCATTGGAGGTTTGGGGTTGAACCGAACCCGTGTGCAACGTTTCACCTGCCACTCCACTGTCTAAACCCTTGAGCTAATCCATAACAAGCCACTGCTACATCACGGTAAAAATCCACACAAAAGTTTCTTTGCTAGAAGGCTTTTACTGTGGCAAGAAACCACAGGAAATGTTGAATTCACATCAAAAGCATTCAAGCAAAGGTTTTGTGCATGCATGCTTCTGTCCAACCTTGAACTTTAACCAAAATGTGAGTGAAAACTGACCTGTTTCTCAGCAGCAACCACAGACACACATGTACAGCTTTATTATCCTTGTCTTAGATGTGTGTGTGTTTGTGTGTGTGTGGTCTGGTTTGGATTGCTGACTGTGTGTAGATGATCCTCTGGGTCTCTGCTGAGGCCGGAGTTATTTTCCTGGCAGGAAGTATCTCTTTGAATTCTGACCTTCCTCTCTGTTTCTTTCACTCTTCCTCTTCTCATCTCTTCATCTGTACGCACTTCATGTCTTTCTGTCTGTCCCAGTAGATACACACACACATACGCGAACACACACACACACACACACACACACATGCTTTTCCTGCAATCCACCCGTAGAAAGACGTATTCCCCTCTCGCTTCCAAACTGCGCTTTCTCACAAATGATTTCATCACTAAAGCATGTGCTAGCTCTGCTTCCCTNNCTGTGTATTTCTTTGTGTTTTTTTATGTGTGTGTTTGTGTCTCTTTCTGTGTGTGTGTGTGTGTGTGTCTACACGTGGTGGGTGTGTTTACAGCGAGTGCAGGGCCTGGATTATTTGTGTTCATATTTGGTTGTTTGCCCATGTTCTCTTGTAACTCTCAGTCCTCTTTGATTTTCTTTTTCTTTTTCTGCCTCTGACGTGATGTTCAGACTGCTCGCTCAGGCAGGGAGTGTGTGTGTGTGTGTGTGTGTGTGTGTGTGTGTGTTTGAGAGAGAGAGGGAGAGAGGAAGTGTCTGTGAGAAGGAGAATGTGACAGAAAGTCATAAACACATACGCATGCCTGGTGAATACACACATTCTGCCTGAGGGTGAGCAGTCATTTTGTCATGTCCTGTCACTTTCTGCCAGGTGGCGTGGTCAGAGCTTCATGTTTGTTACAGCTGTGCTCGGTATCACCTGAGGCTGTTCTTGTGCTTGGCAGCTTTTTTTGCACCTGTTTTTCAGCACTTAAAAAGAAACCATGAAGCATCAACACTTTTTGTCAACAAAGGCCCCATTACAACTTACCAACGGTTAATGTGTCTTACATCCAGATAAAATTAAATATGGCTTACACAATTTTATTTACACTTAGCCATATACAGTACGTGCACCTCTGTCAGGTTGCTTTGTCTTAGTTTTCTCAAACTAGATTTAAATATGCATATGGCCTAAAATACTACAGACCAGGAGGTTTCTGTTGTGCATCTAAACCTTTACAAATTCTAGAAGAAAAAGAAATCGCCTAACCGCCCCCCCCCCACCCTGCAGCTCTGACCACAACAACACGCTTTTTGATGTGGCAAAACATAATCTTCTGTCAGTCACTTATGTGCTGGTGAGCTACACAAGATAATTTCCAGCAACAGCTACAATCAGGCAGTCAAAAACATTACATTATGTTGCACTAAATTAACTGGGAAGATGCTTTTGTCCTTAGCGACTTACAATAATTCAACCTCGGTAGGAAACGGAGCATCATAAATTGAAAAATCTGAAATTGTATCCCTACCAAACAAACAGCTTATTCATGTGTTCAGTGTTTAAAAACAGAAATAACAAACGCATCTAACACTTTTTTGGTGTTTTGCCTATACTGGACAGCTAACAGTGTAGAGATATATGGGAAAGATGAGGGGTACAAGATGCAACATAGTTTCCCTGCCAGAGTTGAACCAGGGACATTACGGTTATATAATCTGCATCTTAACCACCAGGCCAACAGGAAGCCCCAAAAATCTATCTTTTCCCAAAATCCAAACACCCCACTTAAGTTCCTCTATGTTTGATGTTTGTTGTTTAGATCACGGCAATTTTTGTGTGTGAGATCAACAGCTCCGGCTTCTCGGCAACAAGAATGACTAGTCTTTCTGCCGTTTGAAAGTGCTTTTTTCTCGCACTCTCAAGAGAGAAATAGCAGACTCAACTCCAACAATGAAAGATGCACCTGGCACATAAAAACCTGAGGTGCCCAGTTTGTATAGGCAGTGCAAAAAAATCATACAAATGCATACAGATACTGTATGTGCAAAATACTATGAATCAATTAGAAAAATGAGCCCCATCCTGCTAAAAAAAACACCTGGTGTGATCGCTTCCTACCACCAAACACACACAAGAGGGACACTGGACAGAGCAAGGCCATTATTCCCTATGCAGAGTGACTATGCTCTTTTAAACACTCCCCTGATTTTTTGTGCGTCTAAACTTCCAACTAAATTGACCCCAAATACGCTCCCCTCCGCAACGCATGTCCAGTGGCATTCCAGCATTGACAGGAGACAGTTAGGATGGTGCCAATTTCAGTTCAGCTGTATAAAAGAGGGAGAAGTAAAGTTTCCGTGTGACCAATTTTCCAGGGATGTGTAACTCTACTCTCCCACCTTACTGGGACTTGGGTAAAAAATCCTAAGCATGGCGCAAAATAGGACAGACATGCCGAGTGAGAAAATGAATACTGTGACTGTTTACTGTCTGATGTAGTCTGCAGCATCTTAGTTAGCTACTTTGTAAGATGAGTAATGCTTCACGTAAAGCTCTTCATTATACGCTCTCCCTACTTATAATAAGATGCACCAGTCATGTTCTTATTGCTCAGCTTTTCTGTATCTTCTCCGTGGACTCGTGTGACAACTGATTTTTAAGTTGAATTCTGATCATGTTAAAACTTTCCATGAACTGCGAGGCATCTTCGTTCAACTGCTGCCACGTCTGCCATTCATGATTTTTTTTTGGATCATTTTGGCTTTACTGCTGTTTGTTCTTTGTTGTGGTCCGTGTTAGTGTGAGAGCTTTGATGTACGAGGCAGAGGGTGTTGGAGTGTATTCAGGGCTTTGCAAGCCTATGTTGGGTGTGGTGGAGGGATTTTGTGTGTGTGCTTACAGAGTACAGGAAACCATCCCATAATATCACTGAGAGGCTGACAACATGGGATAGTGATTTTAGTCGGCATGGCAACGCTATACAGCCCCGTAACACACAATAGTGTTTTAATGCAGACCACATGTGGTGGGGCTTGCCATAGGGGTGGACACGCACATAGCAGCACACACACACACACACCTCTGCTGGCTGCAGGACACAGTGTATAATCAGCCTGTGGCCTAGCAGGGCTGGGTGCAAATTCTCTGTAATAATACAGCGGCCTGTTGTCAGACTGTAATAAAGGCTCTATTTCTGCACACACACACACACACACACACTCGCGTCACTGGAGATGCATGTACTGTCGAGCTGTGTCAGGACATAGAAGACAGAATAGCTTGTATCTCCAAGTGAAAAATAACGCTCATGTTGACTGACTGACTTCATCAGCTTGGGTTCAAACCAGCTGAGGATGTGTTTCTGTAACAAAACTGAACAGCCTCTGTGAAAGATTTTGGCTCGTATGAGGGCAACAGACTGCTCTTTGATTTATAATGTTTAGCTTGGAGACAAAACTTCCTTCAATTTCAATTTGTTTGTTCGTATAAAAGTAAGTTATTTTATTGGGCTCATATCAGCAGGATTGGTGCATATTTCCATTACGTGCAACAATCAGTGGTGGAAAAAGTATTCTGATCCTTAACCTAAGTAAAAATACCAGAATGTAACAAAATGTAAAATGGCAATTAAAAGCCTTGCATTCAAGCTCTACTTAAGCGAAAGTACTGTGCTGTGAGCCAGATGATGTAACACGCGTCATTTGGCAGACAGCATTGTAGGCCTGTTTGTGAGGGAGTCCCTAAACCAGACCGACGGCGATCATTCCAGCATCTTGGAAGCAAACGTATCTCAAGGACGCCAGAGTTCCTGAATGGAAATGTCTGTGATGTTATGTTACTGGAAGAAGATATGCCAACCTCATCTCTTGAGAAGCAGATTTACATGTAACTGTTTACGTTTGCAGACGTACGTTCTTCAGTGTATCAGACAGACTGATCAGATGAGGGAGTCTTTGGAAATCTTTATTGATTTTGATTCTTGGGTTCAAGATTCTGATGCTACTTGCAGGTCTCTTGGTAAATTGAAGGAAAACTACAGTTTACTGCAACTTTTTATTTTCTTATTGCTACTTTCCACTGTTCTTAGCAAAGTGATCGATGAGATGCTAAACATAGATTCTCTGGGTTAAGAAACACAAGCAGTCAGACAGTCCGACAGGTTGGAAACAAACCCCTGGGTTATCCAAACTTAATTGGACGAGAAAGTAAGACGAACTGTAAAATTATTACCCAAACTGTCCGTTGTAAACATCCATCACAGTTCACTGACCCACTCGCTGCTTCAACTTTGACCATAAACAACTTTGACTCTGAAACAGAGTACCATACATACCGTAGTTGTGTGCACTCACTGTTTTCCTGTGAAATGGAGGGATTATTAGCAACATTTTGGTTGCACCCATTTTCAGTTTTACCTCCCAGTAAAGCGTTAGCTTATNNNNCTTGGTGATAGCAGTGTTACCATTACTGATCATACTGATGAAGACAAAACCCAAGTTGTAATAAACCATAGTTGTCCTTTTCTTATCTGACACGCCTGCTGGCGATAAAACATAATTTGTGATGAATAATACATCTGTTGTGATGTGACAACATTATGGTTAAGGTTAGATTTAGGCACAGAAAGGACTTTGTTCGGGTTAGGGAAAGATTACAGTTTGAGTTAAATCAGTACTTTGTTAATGTTAGGGGAGTTTAGCTGTCATGGATACAATAATAAACACATGGTTAAGGTTATGCAGCTATCGTGGTCATGTTTTAAAAAAGCCTGTTTTGAAGCCCGATGTTTTGTTGACCCATCCATCCACCCTGACGTCTTCCCTACGTGAACACTGTTGCTTTACACCACCTGAATTCCTCCTTTGCGTCCGTCATATTAACCATGACTGCTCGCTTGAACATAAAAACATGTCGTTTTGGGACGCTTTCTTTAACAACCGATGCTGCCATTCTTCTTGGAAGGAAAGTCTTGAAGCAGCAGCTGGATTCAGCTGAATTTGACCTTTATCAGTTTATGGAATTTCCTCGAAGTAGGCACCTTTTTGTTTTATTGTTTTTGGAGTCCATTTCAACAGGGACATATTTACATTTTGGCTTTATTAAGTTTCTATTCAGAAGTAGCAGCCCACAATTTAAAGTATGGATACTTGTGTAGGCAAAAGTTAGTTGCGCCAATGCTCCCTATTGGTGAGTACCCGACCCAAATCAAGCACTGGGTACGGTAGAGGTTTTGCAACTAAAACCATTAGCTAAGTTACCTAAAGATCGTGATTCGTGATCATAACTAAATACAAAACTTGTGATATCATCTCTAAGGACAATGTTAGTATAATCTGTAGCTGTGTGAATTTTCCCCCTATGTATGACATTTTTACTTTCCCCAGGTTAATAGACCTCGGGGCAGCGGTTAATAGACTGACTCATAAAGTCTATTAACCTTTAGAGTGTAGAGAGTCATTAGGGAGACGGGTCTTTATTCTCAGGTTAAAGCTTGAGGACGGATGAGGTTCTGCTGAGGTAACGGAGGAACACTTTTGCTCAAACATGAGAGAATGAATATTTGAATATGACTTTCACATCCCACTGAGGCAGATGGGTAAAGCAAAGTCACCTCATGTGTATGGATGTCCACATCGATATGCAGCCCGCTGTGTGTTAGTGTGTGATAGTGGAGGAGGATGGAGGGTTATGTGTGTGTGTTATGTCTTCCCTTCTTTCCTGTCCTCTTCTTTGCTCTTCTCCTTTTCCTTCTTCTTCACTCTTCCTTTCTTATCTCTTTTATTCTTTTCTGTCCTCTTTTTTCTTTGTTCCTTTCACTTTTCTTCTCTTTTTTCATTTCATTTCTTTCCTTTTCATTGTTTCTTCTCTCCTTCCCTTTCCTCGTTCTTCTTTTCTTTTCACCTTTCTGTCACCATTTCTTTCCTCTTTCGTTTCTCTTGTTTCCCATTCCTCTGTTATTCTCTCCTTTTCTTTCTTATTTTTCTTTCCCCCTTCTTTGCTCTTGCTCTTCATTTCTTTCCTCCTTACTTTCCTCATCTCTCCTCCTCTTTCTGCTTCCCTCTTCCTTCCTCTTCTCTCATTTTCTTTTCACTTTTCTTCCCCCCTTTTTTCTCCTCATCTTGCCTGTTTTCTTATTTCTTCTTCTTTTGTCTCCTTTTCTTTCCTTTTTTGACTCTTCTTTGTTCTACCCTGCTTTTCTTCCTCCTCTCCCCTTTTCTTTCTTGTCTTATTCTCTCCTTTCCCCCTCTTCCCTTCCTTTATTTCTTCTTGTTTTTCTCTGCTCCCTCTCAGTTGACTCTGTTCTATTTAAACGTGCCATGTTCCTATTAGCTTAGCTTTGACCTTATTTGAGGTACAGGATCCATATGAAGTGTGTGTGTGTGTGTGTGTGTGTGTGTGTGTGTGTGTGTGTGTGTGTGTGTCAGAGAGAGAGAGAGAGAGAGAGAGAGAGAGATATTGGGGGGGCTGGCGATGAATGATGCACCGGTGAGAAAGCCATTGGACCATGACTATACCGTAGGTGATAGAGACCCAGTAACATCAATCATATACACTCACACACACACACTCACACACACTCTCACTCTCTGCCCTCGTTATTCCCAGTAGAAGGGCTTTTCTTGATTTTTAATAAAGGATATCTGCAGAGAAGGTCAAGGTTATTCAATTGTTGGTCATTCATCTCCTCTTTTTGCTCTCCCTTGACACACACACACACACACACACACACACACACATGGATGAACACACACACACACACACACACACCACACAGATCTCTCAATCTTCACTATTGGCCCCAGCTCGGGGCCCCCTGCACCTTGTGTGTGTGTGTGTGCGCATGTGTGCACAAGCTCGTCGGTGTGAACAATGCAGCCGTCATCTCCGTGTTGTCTGGTTATCCATCACTGGTTTTATGTAGCTCTGCTGCTATCTTCTGTGTATTTCATCCACGGAGGGTTTTGCACAGCGTTCAAGAGGTGTCACAGATAATATTACTTACTGTTTTATCCGAAGCCTGTTTGAACTTAATACCAGCATAAAGGGTGTGGAAATTGGAAACTGGATGTACTGCCAGTGGCAAGATGGTATCACTACTGTACATGTGAAATAATGTATGTTGGACTCTTGTGAAAAGCAGCTGTGGCGGGACAGAGTCAGTAAATAAAGCTCTGAGGTTATTGTGGAGAACAATGTTTATCTGTTTCCTTTGGTGATGTGAGCTCGGGATTTGTGAACTACAGATTATCGAAATACGCAAAATTACAAGACCAAATATTTAAAATTTCAACTGCCTTTGTTTCCCAGCCACTGTGTGCCAGGCATTAGATGATACACTCAGACCATCGTATGATGATATGTCCCTTACACACAACTTCAGTTCACAAACACTAAAATAGGTATAATACTAATTATTGTAGAGCATTACGCACACCTACAACAGCACTATAAACACCTTAAGCAGCATCACACACGCCTGTGTCAACTCCAGGCATTCATGGTCCCCAGAGGATGCATCTTAATAACTACTGTGATCCTCTGACTTTTTCTTCTATTTGTGGTTTGAACAAATGTCCCGATGGATTGCCATGAAATTCTGTACAGACACTCATGTTACCCTCAGGATGAATTGTAATCACCCTGACTTCCCCCCCTGGCGCCATCATCACGTCAGACACTTTGATTTATGACCAAATACACGCAACGCGTGACATTCACATCATCTCAGTCGTAGTTTGTGTTTAGTGCTAATTAGCGAATGTTAGCGTGCGAATATGCTAATTTAAGATGTGTTAGCATGTAGCTCAGTACAGCCTCACAGAGCCGCCAGCGTGGCTGTAGATTCTTAGTCTTTACTGAGAAGAAACCAGAACATCATACAAACTGCCAGCGCATTCACTCATGACCATCATAATCTTACCTGATGAAGGTCTGCATTGCAGCTTTGTGCGACCTGTAATTTATTCGTGATGTTTCAGTCTGGTTTGATATGTGGGACAGAGCGAGAGAACTAAATGACTGACATTTGATTGAACAGTGAAGATGAATGAAAGGTTGTTAGAAGGTGGTTACACACATTTTTTGCATTAAATATGTCTGCTAGGTACTCGTGGGGGACGCTTGCAGTGATGTTACCTTAGGAAAATGAACTTTAGTTCAAATCCCATTGTGGCAGGGTGTTAACTTTTCTCCACTTCAATATTTACAGCTCCTCAAGCAAACTTAATACATGTACAGAATTCAAATTAGCACCTATTTATTAATTCACAATGTAACAGGAGAGGCCTGTCTCCCAGCTGAACAGAGCGAAACCTTTGATCAGCCACTTTCTTTGTATGTATTTTTTTTTCACTAAATAGATTTACAGTCAAGAAAGTCAGAGCAGAAGTCCCATGATTTGTACCCTGAGCTGCTCTTTAATATTGAAAGTGATGGCTGATTCACGATAACACCACCTTTTAATTGGGCGCATTAAAGTTCTTCAGAGGATGGATTCAGAAGAGAAGCCAAAGGAAGCAAAGCCAAGAAAAGAAAAGCCTTTACAGCCAGATGAAATGATCAGTGCTGGTGAGCGTAGTCAGGCTGCTGTGGCAGACGGTGAGCTTAGTTTCTAGATTTAGACGCAGGGAGGGTTTTGACTGGCCTGAGAGGGAATTCCAGTGTGTTGTGCATTGTTGTGAATTATATGGTTCATTCGGGTGAGTCACTGCCATGAGCTGTGTTTTCTAAATATGGTCATCTAAGACTATATCGTCAAGGAGTGGTGTTATTCTTGGAAGATTTTCAAGCCTGTGAATTTTTATGATTTTTTTTCAAACGTGTGTGTGTGTCTTTTTATATGAGGGTAGACATTTTTGTAAAGTGAAGTCACTTCTGGCTGAATCTCTCCCTTCTTTAACAGGCTAGTTCGTGATAATGTTTGAGAACAGGCGTGTAGTGTGGAGGGTTCAGGTCACGATTAAAGGGTTAGGGAATGAAAACAGTCGGTGGACGTTCCTCACAGTCAAGTTAAACACAAACATGTGTACGTCTTTTAGTTGCTGACAGTGATGTCACTCTCAGCTGACTCGACGCTGTCACTGAAAGTCTTTGTGTGCGTGGTTGTGTGTGTCTGTGGTTGTTTCTGATTATGTGTTTCTCTCTTGTATGAATGTGTCACCACATCTGCTGTGCAGTCCAGTGGTCAGTGAATGTGTCTTGTTGTAGTGGAGGAGCAGGAGAGAGAAAATCAATACAACAAGGCTTTTTTCATGCATCCTGTAAGACACCCTGACCTGTCACTTCAACTTCATTTTCTTCTTTTCTTTTAGGGGACTGGACAGTCCACTTAACTTTGGTTGTGTAATTCAGTCAGGAGGGAGACAGTCGGGGTGTCACTGCACACTGTCTGGACACATCACTGCTGTTACTCCTTAAAAGCTAGTACCAGTGTAATTTGATTTTCTCACTGTTGCCATTAAAGCCCATTAAATCTTAAATCTGCTGATGCATTAGCCACGACAAGGCTGCACAGTGTGACACTATAGAGGGTAGATGTCCAGCCCCCTTTCTGAGCTAACCGCTAGCCTCCTCCAAAGGCCTCTGGGAGCTGTAGTTGTCCAAGGCCCAATCTTGCCAAGGAGTGCCCCATATCTCCTAGCTTGCCTGTAATGTAACAAAAACCACATAACTGAGAGACGCAGCAGAAAATAAACGAAAGAAAATATAATGAAATTAAGGAAAAGTTGCCGTGATGTGTTCAGCTCAGTTTAGCTCAGAAACTTCAACTGCTGGACAACAATTTCCCTCGCAATAGCTAAAGTTCTATCTTATATTATCTCACCTTGCTTTCAAGATAATTTGCTGCAGTTTTCCTTTTAAACAGTTATGGTAACATCACCAAAACACACTGTGTGCATCTGTGAGGCCTAACAAATGAGGGGAACTCATTTCCATCCTCACAAAGTTGATTTTTTTATGCATCTTTTAATTCAGTTCAGTTCAATGTATTTCGATCTGTAAAAACAAACAAAAAAAGAAATAAAAAAATCCATACAGTCAAGACAAACAAAGCACATCCAAAAAACTCAGTTCCATAACTACCAAATTTCAACAGATCCAATAAACAAAACGACTGAAAAGGTGTAGGCTGACGCCAAGGCTTATCATGCCTAACCTTCTCACATTTCACATTTTACCAAACACAAAAATCCTCCACTGCATCGTCGATGTCACCAGCCGACCCAACTCGTCCACAACACGCAGTGAGCAGCACTTCAACAAAACCGAGGGAAGCAACAATAACATATGTATCATGAACATTAACATAACATAAGATGTCAGCCCAAATCCCTATGCTTATTCAATGCATTGTTTTTAAAGTTTTTCTTAAATTTAATAAATGTTTTACACATTTTTAATTCATCTTCAAGCTTGTTCCAGAAATTCACCCCTTTAACTGAAATACATCTTTTCTTCAAGTTCGTTCTATCTCTGATTTTCTTGAACATACAAATTTCCTTGAGACTGTACCGACTCTCTTTAAAAAAACATGTTGTACGTTCACTGGTAATAGAGGATTCTGTGCTTTATACAGTAATGCAGCAATATTGTAGTCCACAAGGTGATAAAATTTCAACGTCTGTAATTTAACAAATTGATATTTAAGCTAGCAGTCTTCTTCCCTGCGTCTTGCTGGTGCATTGCTAGTTTCTTGGTTACAGCCACAAATCGAGGTCCCCCATATGTTTTGAAGGCACTACAAATTTGCATTACTGCCCTCTGCAGTTGGCAGAATGTGTATCATGTCACCTGCCTTCATGTAAGTGTACATGTGCGCACCACTAACGTTATGTTATGGCTTCTTTAAATAACGTGGTACCACCTATGACAAGTCCCTGATCTCAGGAAAAGTCCCTCATCCATTAGCAATCGCTCATATTTTATAATATGTATTATATTTTTCATTATTTTATTCTATTTTTCTACAATGTTATTGTTTGTACGTCTTGCTTGAAAAGCAAAGCAATATGGATTATTGATGTTATTAAAGCACTTTTCAGACATGCCAATAAAGGTAAAATATTAAAACAAAAATAATGTTGCTGGTAATCTAGAAACCAGATGCAGAGATAGCCAACACATATGTCCTCAGCACTGCTAATGCTAATAAAGAATAGTGAATTTTATTGCACTTCAGTGAATCGAGGCTAATTTATTCATTATTGAGAGTCAAGAACGTATTTTTGTAGTCATCAGATATTGTGTCAGTTATACTAGTGTACTATTAATAGGAAAACCTGAAATCAGGATTATCTTATTGTCTTATTTTTATCGTGAAGAAGAGGTTTGTACAGTAAAACAAGTGTTGGGGTGAGGCATCACGGTCAACGTTTGAAGGCGGTGACAGAGAAAACGAAACAGGAGATTCACTACCTGAAGATACGGGTCTCTCTCTCTCTCTCTCTCTCTCTCTCTCTCTCTCTCTCTATCTCTATCTATCCCTCTTGCTCTCTTTCCATCCATTTGTCTGTCTATCCTTCATGCATCTGTACGCCATCAATTATTCACCCGGAGCAGATGAATATTTCAAAGGGTGCCGGACTCTCTTCCTCTATACCTCATCCTCTCGTCCCTGTCTCTGTTTTCTCTCTCTGCTCTCTCTGTCTCGTCTTCTCCCTCCTCTCTCATCCTTCTCTGCCTTTGTGCCTCCTCTGCCTCCGCCACCATCACCCTCTCACGCTTTTCTCCTCTGTGTATACTGTGTACATACGTGTGTGTGTGTGGACCCTGATTCTAGTCCTGTGGAATCTGTAAAATTTGTGACTTTGGCCTCATGCTGTGAACTCCTGGACCATCTGCTGTCTCTGGTCACCATTTATAACCTCAGCTGGCTGCAAGTGTGTGTCTTAGTGTGTGTGTGTGTGTGTGAGAGTTGGTCTCATGTACCTTATGTGCAAGTGTGCACATAAGGTATGACTCTTCTTCTATGCTAGGCTTTTTTTTGGAGGATTAATGGGAGAGGCGTTTGGAGTGATGGTTTGTTGGGGCTGTCGGGGGCCACTCCAGTCAGCTCCTCATTAACTATGAATGGGATCGCATGATTCACATGTTTTCAGACAGGCTGAGCCTCTCTGCATAGTCACTCTGCTCTCACAGAGTTTTTCACTTAACCAAGAAATCTGGCAGGAGAGCCACACCAAGGTTTTGTCCCAATTCTATTCCTTAACCTTGTAACTAAAACTAAACTTGGCTCTGTGTGAATAAATGATAATCAAGCATTCTCCTGGTTATTCTGATGATTAAGTGCATAACAATACTTTTAAGTATTTTTGGAAAGTATTGTTATGTAATTGCAATAAACTGTACTAAAAGTAATCAGAACATCACCCAGAAAACAGACATCACTGATTTGCACTTTTGCCTCACAACACAAAGGTTTTGGGTTTGAATTATCCGGCAGGCTTTGGCCTTCCTGCATGTTCCCTCCATATTTGGGTTTCCAGTTTCCTCCCACTGTCCAAAGACATGCAGGTTTGGACTGTTGGAGGCTCTAAGTTGCCAATTTGAATGCATTTGAGTGTGAACGGTTATCTGCCCATGTGTGTCAGCTCTGTAATAGACTGGCAGCCTGTACAGGATGTACCCTGTCTCTCACCCAGTGTCAGATGTGACAGGCTCCATCTCCCTGCGGAGGATAGGTGGGAATAGAAAACGGATGAATGGATCTTAACCTACAGTAACATGGGTCAAGCCTTTATAAATTGCAGAAACATATTCAAGTGTTATATTTTAAATATTAACTATTAAATGTACAAGGTTTATGAATACATAGAGGTATACTTGATCTTGATTGCAGTTGTAGGTGTCCTGTCAACACTTTTACAGACATGTCTCTCATCATTTTGGTGTATGGGGTCAATGCATTCTAGGCCCCAAAGGATTTTACTGTTGCAGTGCTGTGTTTGGTCACTGGGACAAATTGGCAGGAAGGCCGACTCTCCATGCCACATCAAGCTCTCATAATACATATATCACTGACACTCACTGGCAGCTAGCTAGCTGTCATTTAGGCTAATACCTTTGTGCTAGTTAAGGTAGAGTAGCCATTGCTTACTTTAAATACTAGCCCTTTCAGGCTAGTGCGGCCCATCAGCACGTGCAATAGTACAGAACTTAAAATGCTCCTGAAACATGTTTACTGCCTCCCTTATTATTGCTCATTCCCCTTTTGTCATTTCTCCATTTTTAACTCAAACTGTCAAAACACGCACTTTATATTCCACAGATTTTTTGTGGAGTTGTGGGAAATATACAAGGTGCCAATGCTAGGCCCATTATTGTTTGGATGTAGCATTTGCTACCTCTTACTGTCCACCTGAATGGACCCAGAGCAGCATCCCAGTTACACAATATATAGGAAGTCCCTTTTACAGAGACAAACCAGTTCAGAATCCTTCCATACATACTGTACAATATGTGCAGTTTTGACTTTTTAGTCGTCAAACCTCTTTGGTTTTCCTGTGAACGGTGTATGTGTGCAACAGTTAGTGATTTTTTTTATTTGCTTTGTTTTGTTTGAGATAAGAACACTGCATTCTGTTCATTTCCACTGCTGCCTCCTCCTCTCCACCTTTTAAAGCTCTTTGTGAAAGTTTTACAGCATTTTCAAAATGACCTCGTGGGATGTGAAATGTGATCCTAATTTGAGGAATGTACACATTAATAACACGGCTGCAGTAGTAAGACAGGGCGAAAGACAATAGATCTTGGGAATATCATTCCAGAAATCTACAGTCTTCATGTATCATCATCATCATCATCAGCAAGAAACCATAAAAGAGCGTTTTCATCATCCTCATCAATATCATCATCTTTTGAGTCAGGCGTTACAGCATCGTGACATGAATATTTTTCTTCTAATCTGGGATTAGAGCCAGAGGATCAAACTGTGATCATCAGGGATTGATAGGAGAGATGAGATAGCTAGATAGAAAAGGAAGAAGTGAGAGGAATGAGAGATGGTTCAAAAGAGGAGGCAAAACAAAAGTGCCTGAGGGCTGTCTCATTCTTTGTCTCTTTTTTACTTCCTTTCAATCGCACGTGTCTGAGAGTGTATGAATAGATGTGTTTGTGTGTTTCATTGGCAGGATTTTAGCATTTGCTGTGGCCTGTGTCCGGCTGTGCTGCAATCTGTTTGCTCTCCCTCTGTCTCTCTCATTACAGAGAAGCAGCACATTTGGCCTGACACACTCTTAATCTCATGCACTGACTGATGGGGATGATAATGGTGCGTGTTTCTGCGTCCCACCTAGTTTGCTCCCTTTTAGGTCCTTCTGCAGATTCTTAAAGAACGATCCTATTATTTCACTATCTGAGTCAGACAGGGCGGTCAAATGTCGGTTACCTTCACTCACATAATCACTCATTGCCAAGAAAGACTGAGTGCATGCACAGCTGTGGTACCATTAAGGTACTTTCAGACAGCGAGGTATGCAGCAGCAGGAAGGATAGAGAGGGCAGCTGCCACTCTTGTAAACATGAATGGTTATTTTGACTTGCAGTGTAACTAGTGTTTATGATATTAGTTAGCAAAACATGTTGTTTTAATTGTGTCATGTTGCTAACTATTTCCTGTGTTAATCTACACAGTACTGTAGGTGGAGAGCTCCAGCCTGTAGTGTATTGTAAAGGTCGTTAGGATCAGATGTGGCCAATAGACACTGCAGCACATTCGAGATACGTGTCAGCAGGCGGCAGATGCAATGACAACCATTCACTGTCCAGAAGCACCTTTACAGTAGGTCAAAGTTGAACCAGAAAGTTATTCATTTCAAGGCCTGTCCTCATTTATTTTTTCAAATACTAATGTCAGAGCGAAAGTGTCACAGCCGGTGTGTGTAGGGTAACAGGGGTAGGACCCAAATGCAGACAATGCAGGCTGACTGGTAGAGAACAATGATTTATTGTAGCCGAGACAGTATATATAGGCTTACACAATCCTGAAGCAAGGGTCAACACCAGGATGGGTAACAGGAAAAAAACAACAACAACAGATTACATACAAATACAAATACAAATGGTTGAAACTCAAAGGCATGAGGCACATGGCAACTGGAAATGTCGCTGAAGAGGGACAGAGAGGCAGAATGAGCAGGAATGTACACAACTGAGGCGGACATTGTGACAGAAAGAGTGACCAAAGTACTGAAAGCTTAAATTCAATACCCTGTTGCAAAGGAACCATTGAATATACAGTATTTGCTTCAGTAAGTAGAGTTTGTCACGTTTAGGTGTAGCGGCGCATTGCTACTGGCATCTATCAATATATACTATTTTGTCTTATTTAGTGTTTTATTATAACTGGTTTTATCTTGCTTCAGCTGTGTAAAGAACATTGTAGTTTGGCCTCGGCACACACAAAAAAAAAATATTATAACAGGCCTGTTTCCCTCACAGAACAATAAAAATGTGTTTCACTCTCTATTATTCTCGCTCTTTGTCTGGTCTGGCAGCGTGCCAGTGTGACTACAGAGCCTACAGTGACACACACACACACACACACACACATCCAGTAACATACTGTCCAACCCGAGGCAGGCTGCGACGTCTTCAGTGCCTGTCACACTGACGTGCTGAGTGCGACAAGTGTGTTAGTGTGTTCACGTGTTCGTGTGTGTGTCTCCATTTTCACCTTTTCCCTCCACGCAGCAATGGAACGGGATTACTTTGATTGGCAGGTGTGACCGATGTTTACCACGCACACACTCACACCAACATTGTGTTTATTACAATTGCCACATGAATATGTCATGTTGGGGTCGCTATGACAACAGTATGGTGCACTGCCTTACCTTGACACGAGTGGGATGTCATGTTTTATCTGCTCACAGGAATATTGTTATTCTGCCACCGGTGTTCCTTCAAGGCCCAGTCCGAGACACTTTATTTTTAGCAAACTAAAAGAGAAAATAACCTACATTAACCCAAAGTTAAATAATGTAGGGCCGGGTGTATGCTACATCAGTGGTGTCTGTGATGCATGACTGAGGCTGTTCTCCATTTGGCCATGCTGGTGAGCTGTATGTGCAGCAGCAAGGGCAGGGAAATCTACTTAAATGGAAACCAATTTCAACTACTAGTCTTCTCATGATCTGACTGACGGAGACACTCCCTGATGTGAGAATGGATCTCTTTGTTTTAGGGGGTCACAAGATAAAATTTTGAGAAGCAGTTCCGAACTGTGGCTGTTTTTGGTGGGCAGAACCAGGCCACAGTAATTGCTCAGTTTGATGTTGATTCATTTGTTTTACTTCGGTAAAGCATATGATATGATTTTCTTTAGCACTGACTATCAGACTAAACCTCTGTCTTTTCTCCCCTCTGCATGTCCTCCTACAGGTTAACAGACCTGTCAGGCTCTCTCACAGATGGACCAGTAAACTATAAGTACAAGACCAAATGCACTTGGCTCATAGAAGGATAGTAAGTATCAGTGTTTTTCATCTCCTCCTGTTATCATTTCACTCAGTTCCACTTGGTTAAAAACTCAGTTTTTTTGTATCTGGTTTAAGGGCTCCAGATATAGAGAGCTTTATTTCTGTGTAAATAGAAGGAGTTTGTCTTTGAATGTAGCTTTTGTGCTCCAGAGTTGCACGCTGCGCCAACTGAATGCACGCAGTGATAGCCATGTAATTGTATGTAAAGTGCTGTGTGCATTTTATTCTACTGTGGTTGACATGCAGTGTCTGCTGGCTGACAACTGCAAAAAAAGTCATTATTTTATACCACATCTGGAAACAATGCCTGTTTAGGGTATCTAAATCATCGGGGATGTTAGTTTGGCTTTGGGCGACGGCTGAAGATGTTCATTATCTCCTTGGGAAATACTGAAGGGAGGTTTGGGCTCAGTAAAATATTTGAAAAAACATGAATATTTTTAGCTAAGTCAAGTCCATTTTATCTAAATAGCCCAAAATCCCAAACCACAAATTTGCCTCAAAGGGCTCCAACTATGGATGGATTGCCAAGAAATGGATGACGTGATGATGTACCATTCTTGCATGTTCTTTGGTCTCTATGCCACTTGTCAGTAGTAACACACTTCTCTACCACTGCCTTAAAGATTAATTCCTTTTTATCTACTGTGTTGTATGATATGATAAGTAAATGTATTCTAAATTCGAGGTTATCCAGCTTTGGATACAGCAGCTGTGTTTTTGCAACTGGCTCCAGTTGTACTAATTTGTCATCCTCCTAGTTACCTTGGGTTTTCGATGTGTCTTACTCAGTTTGCACTCAAGGGTTGCCTTTGATCTGTTTTCACAGTGTTACAGAGCTTCATAGGCTTTTGTTCAAAATACAGATCCTCTTTCTTAAAAGAGGATGGTCTAATTACATCTAAACATAGCGAATACTTATATTAAAGGAATGGTTACAGCTGGTTATGATGACAACTTTTGGATCAGTTGGGTTATCTGCTCTTCCAGAATCACTTGCCACATTGCTATTGCATTTGATATTGATATTGATGGTCCCCAGACGATGATTTTGTTGATGCCTTGGCTTTTTTATTTAGTACCACCATCAGGTCAAAACTGACCAATTGACCAAAACGTTTGTCCCAAATTGATGACAAAATTTCGCTGCCCAGTGCCCAGTGGATGAATGTTTGTTTAATTTTCTGGGGACCCACTGAGCTTTTCTCCAGCACCATTATCAGATCAAAATTTCCACATGTACACAAGAAATATCAAAATCAAATGTGTGGATTACCTTGAAATTTACTGGGTACATTCATGTGTCCAAGGGGATAAAACCTCGAAGCATTTCCTCTTGGGCCACCCTCTCCACTTTTAGCCCCACTACTAGTAAGGATCTAAGAAAGGAGTACTCTGACAGAAACCCAGGTACTGTCAAGTCAAGTCAATTTTATGTATATAGCCCAGCATCACAAATCACAATTTGCCTCAAGGGGCTTTATAATCTTTACAGCTTACGACACCCTCTGTCCTTAGACCCTCGACTCGGATGAGGAACCCCCCTCACTTTAACAGGGAAAAAAATGGAAGAGACCATCAGCAATACAAACTGTCTACAAACTGATGACAGAAATGTAGATTGTAGAACAAAACTGTGACTGGTAAACACCAGCTTTCTGATTCAGATTGAAATTATGTACATTTCATATCCCAAATGACCAAAACTGAAATAAGACTCAAAACTGGGATACTAGAGTGCATGTAAATGTAATCAGTGTTCGCATACCATATACAGCTTTCTCAAAACAGGGGGAAAAGCTTATTTCAGAGTTCTGAAACCAGGGTACTCTGAAAAAAACTAATCATAATTGGGATAGTAGTGTGTACTGCATGTAACCACACACCAATCGCAGTGTCTCGGAGGTTTGTATTAAGAAAAGGACCCACTTCACAATCACTTCAATGTAGCAAAAAGGTTTTCTGAGGCACGGTGTGAGTCCCCAAGTGTCAATTTGTGATCATAACCACAGACTGCATAAACAGGGGAGACACTTTTCAAAAGTAAGAATCATATGAAGCGTATAGATAATATATATATTCATCAAATGTGTTTCTGCCATACCTATCTAGTCTGCTCTCTCTCCCTGTCTCCCAGTCCTAATGCAGTACTCAGGCTGCGCTTCAATCACTTTGCCACAGAGTGCAGCTGGGACCACATGTACGTCTATGATGGAGACTCCATTTACGCCCCTTTGATTGCTGTCTTCAGGTAAGCGCCTGCTTTTCTGAATAGGAGAGCTGTGAGAGGGGGGGGAAATATGGAAATGACTCAGGTGGCCTTTGGCACAGCTTCAAAAGCTCCAATGAATTTGCACTTATGCAGTCAAATGACTATGTAGGCAAACAATGGGCCTCATAATTACCGTCATACCGCAATACAGCGATAATAGGAAGAAAATATTGCAATTACCCACATTAGCCCTGAATACCACTTCTTTTACTGGAGCTTTATTGCATATTTATATTTTTTTCCAAAGGACAATTTACAAGCATGTGGGTGGCACTCTTTCATTTTACACAAATTCATTAAAAAACAGTAATACCACAATAATTTACCAACCTCCCACTTTCTACTCTAATCCATTGAGGCTTATCTCCTGTTGAGAGTTCAGTTGCTCCCAGGATATAAAGGGGCTAATTCGGACTGTTCCAACCAAGGAAAGATTATCTGGCGTTTGAATATACACAGCCTGGACTTGTGTAGCATTATTACCTACAATAAGTAAGCTTACATTGTTCATTATAGATGATGGAGAAAAAAAAGACGATAGTTGCAGTAGGGAGGAGGCTTTGACTCAGATTCATTAGGGGCGAGGGTACATTGGCAGTGCATTGCATTTATTAAAAGAGACAGGCCGACCAAATAAGAAGCCACCAATCCCCACTGAAAAACCTCATCAAACAAATAAAACCGAAATGCGCAATGACTCTGCGCTGCAATGTTGTTTTACTTTAAAGCTAATCACTGTAATCTTTTAGTGGGGTCTGCAATTGCTGAAATGGAATCCTTTTATCTTACAGCTCTCCAGTGGTGCTTTCAGACCAGAGCCCATAAAATACGGCAGCATTTCAAAATGCTTTTAATACTTTCTCTGTGTCATTCTCTTTCTGTCTCCTTCTCAGTGGTCTAGTGGTAGCAGAGACCAGGGGTAATGAGACAGTCCCGGAGGTAGTGACGACGTCTGGCTACGCTCTGCTTCACTTTTTCAGTGACGCTGCCTACAACCTGACTGGCTTCAACATCGCCTACTCGTATGTCTGGTCCTCAACCCTCTTTCCCTCTTTTTCTAGTCTCTTTTGTCTGCCTTTCTGTCCCAGCGTCAGGCTTATCTAAATACACATAGACCTGCATGTACATATACGTAAGGATGGGTATCATTCAGAGGTTTTATAGAAATTGAGACAATCAAGGCTTTAAATCTCAGATGATCTCGATTTTTTTATACTAACAATGGATCAGAAAATAGTGTTGATACGATATTATAGCTATTCATCGGGTGAAACACAAATCCGAATGACACTCTGAATGACGCTGTTGCTACATGTCTGCTGGATGTGTTGGTAGGTAACTGTTGGGTCCTCTTTGCTTCTGAATATTAACATACATTCGGTTGTTTTAAGCAGTTTGGGCAAAGCGACCAATTCTGTTTTTCTTGTAAGTGCAGTCTTGGTTGTGCAGGAAGTGGTGCAGCAGTTGTACTGGTTTTTGTTTCCCAGCAGTAATCAACAGTCTCTTGTACAGTACAGTACAAACACATATCATAATGCTGTCTACACCACATCACCACCTCTTACTCACAGACTCAAACCTGGCTGCTTTGTGCCCGTAGTTATGGCCATGATGGAAAATTGAATGATATGTGCTAGGTTGGACACATGGGAGGAGTGAGGACAGTGGCTGTACAGGCACACAGCCTCAAGGCTCCCAGCTCACACACGCACACATACACACACACTGAGGGGAGATAAAGGTTGTCATGACGACCCTCTTGTCACAGCAGCAAACCAGCTTTTTGTATTAACGAAAAAGATGATTTTCTGCCTCTGGTCCCTGTCTCCTTTTTTTCTGTCTCTTTCTGCATCTGCGTTTATCTGATATTACAGAGAAACTGTGTGTAATTTTTGAAGTATTAGTGTATCAGTGCTTTTTGTCCACAGTTTGGGTTTTATGTGTCGTGTCCATTTTTTCCCCACGCTTTAAGCTCCCAGTTCTTGGTATCTAATGGTCTCTCATTTTACATCTCCTTTGTGTCTCTTTCTTTGTGTCCTTGTAGCTGTATCTCTAATTTCTCTCTTTCAAACTCTGTCTTGCTCCGTCCGTCCTATATGTCCCCCTGGTTCCTTGTTATATTACATGCCATTGGAAGACGCCTTTGTCCAAAGCCACTTACGATAAGTGCATTCAAACTCTGTAGGAGCAAGAGGTAGATATCTGGAGGATATAGATATATTTAGAGGTGCATCCCTCTCCAACAAACAACTGTGTTCAGTGTTACGGTACGGCTACTTTTTTCTGAGTTTCTTGTTCTGAGGTTCGTATTATATCATGCATCCATTGGGTCCAGTCGTTCTTCCTTACATTTTATTGATGAATAAGGAATAACCCACAACGGGCTGTGCAGTTATTTAAAAGTTAGGTAATTTACCATTACATAATGCATTATTTCTCACACTGGTTTGAGAGCGTTATCCTACTTTAAACAGTGTAGATTCTTACACCACGACCACGATGGATTTTATTTAGTTTTTCTAAATTGTTTTGGATAACATACACAAGGACACCTCAATCATAGGTCTGGTCACCATTTTAACCACTGTTCTTAATCAATGCACAATCCGCGTATATTAACGTGCTTCTGCTTCCTGCCGTGAAGCTGATTAGCTCTCACTGGTCAAACCAACCTAAGTGTGATTTAAATTGACTACAAAACACACTTGGGTGAAGATTTAAACATAAGTTGTCATGGTGTAAGTGTAATAATGCACTCCGAGGTGTCATAGGAAATTCCTATGCCGAGTTCATTTTTTTTGGTTTATCAAGACTGTTTGTCTTCACACAGACACGGGACAACACTAGCATTCATTTGGAGTTGTGTTTGAATTATAGTCCAACATTCACTCCCCTTTTAGCTCTGTTTTGGTCTCCACCGACTCTTTAGCTGCTGCTAGATGTTCCACTTTCTTCACCAGCTAGTCTCTAATTTTGCCTGTCTGCCTTTTGGTGCTGGGCAGGCAGTGTGCAGTGAGTTTACAGAGCTTGTTTGCTGAAAGCAGCTACCTGCTTTGTCCAGAAATGTGGTTGATGAGAGTGCTGAGACTGAACCGTGAATGTGTTCTAAAACCAAAACTAACAGCTAAAAGATGTCCGTAGAACTGCAGAGTTTGGGATCATTTTCACTGGATTCAGCACTACAACCCCTTTAATATTACCTATTTATCATTTAATGCATTGTTAAAATCAAAATATTGATTAATGGAGCTAAATAATTTCTTATCTATTTTTTTTAAATGGCTATATCTTAGTATTTCAAACCTGTGGTTATCTGCAGTAATATCTGTCCAGTCACAATCAAGTATTCTCTGTGCCTACTGAATAACCTTGAAGAACTTCCTTGACTTCCTGCCTCACTGTGTCTCCCTCAGGATAAACTCTTGTCCCAACAACTGTTCGGGCCACGGCAGATGCGGCACAGCGAACTCTGTCTCGGGTCGTGTGTACTGTGAGTGTGAGGAGTACTGGAAAGGAGAAGCCTGCAACATCCCGTACTGCAGGGATAACTGTGGCAGCCCGGGTCACGGCTACTGTGACCTGACCGGAGAAAAGCTCTGTGTCTGCAACGACAGCTGGCAAGGTAAAAAAGCAGGACAAACGTGACAGGACGATATATGGATGAACTGAGAAACTTGAGGTTTATTGTTCTCAATAATTTGGTCTCATCTGAGTTGAGATGTGAGATGTGTCTTTTTAGCCTGGAGCTGATGGGCTTTGTAGAGAGAAGATTTCAGACGGATAGAGGAGGAAGATGAAATATAGTCATTGAAATGCTGTTAAAACTATGGTTATGTGTGACCAAGATGTCTAAATAATCAACCTAATTTAGTCTGGTTTTATGATGTTTTTAGACGTTTTTTGAGCTGCAAATCACCAAATCAATGCTTATCAGGATGTTATGTGCAACATTTCAAGAAGTCCATATGTCAGTGTACCCTCATATAATTGCTCTGTAATCACCACGAATGAGGCCAATGCCAGTGTTATTTATTCTCAAAACAAATACCACATTTCCCATGATGCCTGTACTGAAGAGGATCTTTTTGATGCTTCTGTTTTGTTCATTATTAACGTGAAGAGGGAATGAAAAGGAAACAGACAAAAGGAGGAGATACAAAAGCAAGACAGCGGACGTTTTCCTGTTTATGCACGACATAATGTTGCCTGATTCAATATTATTTTATATCATGAAATAATACAACAATAGATGTGATATCATGGGAGATCTTGCCTAGTGGTGCATAATATACGTGGCGTCCTTTATTTTGTTTTTTTATGTTTCATTTGTGAACAATTTCCTCTTGCAGCAGCACACAGAACAACTTTATGGCACATGGGAGCAAAATCATTTTACACTCTTGATGCAAATTGGTAAAATCTGAGAAGGACTATTCATAAATACAAAATACAATGAATGGCTTGCAGATGCTGTCAATTTCATCAATGACTGACTCTTTTGTTGAAGGCAATTATACTGATGTTCCAATATTAATGGGGTAATTGTATATGAAGAACCTTCAGAGTTTAATATTATTATATTTTATCATTTTATTGACGAAGTTGTGTGCAATCTCATCAATACAACACTCAATGTTTAGTTGTCCTGACAATCTGAGTCTATCAAAACAATTCAGAACCAATCTTACCTTCCTTAATAATATAATATTTTGAATGTAACCTCAGCAGACATTCCAGTCCGGTGAAGTTAGACTAGATGGTGAAGCACTGCCCCCTCCTGGATTATTGGTGTAAGCACAAGTAGAAACAGTTCAATAGGAGTGAAGCCACTTTCTACTCTTGAAACGTTCATTTCGAAACTGTATTTTAGATTTACATGTAAATCTTTATGAGGTTAGATGAGCTGAAAAAAAACAGTCTGTATGTCAGTAAAAAAATAACACTATTAATGAGATATTTTATAAGAGATTTATTCTGAATTCTTCTTTTAAAATGTTGCATTTACCCTGACCAAGTGATTTCTAGCGTGAAATTAAAACTCTGTTGACTCTTAATTAGCTCCCTGAAGACATCTGGAAACCTTCACACAGGAAATAATTAAAGTAAATAGCAACTCAATCATCCCAAACTTCGAACAATGAAGTGATGAGCAATTACGCAATGTTTCCCCACAGAATGGATGTTTGTAGCAATGTCTTTTCAATTAACCCTTTCATTTATTTATGAACAGGGTACAGAAGTCCATGTATTTATAGCAACTATAGTGACCTGCTATGAGAGTGGCTGTAGAGTAGTCACTACAATAAGAAGTAAACATACTCGAATTTGTCCGAAGGACATTAGTTCAAGTAATTAATCAAAATGCAATCAACAGCACACCATGTGAGCAGACAAAAGGATTAATTATGAAACCTGAATGTTCATCAAACTGCTGGATGAGTCCTGCAGTGCGACAGTCTCATCTTCAGCCTTTCCATTTAATGGATCTGTCCCCTGATCCCTGATGTCATTGAGTTTAGCATTTGTTTTCCACAGAAAAACACGTTTTTATTATTTTTAGTGCAAGCTAAACTGTAGATCAGATTTTGTTGACTTTTGTTAAAAGTCACAACAAACTCACATTTAGCACTCACAAATATCAAACTTTTTTTAAAATTTGTGTAATGATTTCATGCAAAAACCTGATTTTCACCAATAAATTGAAAGGTTATGCTATTACCACCATTACCTAAAGATGTAAATGACATTTAAAAGGTCTGAATCTGCCCTTGTGACAGGATTTGTCCACTTATTTCTAAATGTTATGAGTGACGAGTAAGCTGAAAGTCACCAGTGAGGCAGAAAGATGTGTGTGTCAGTTTGGTAATGAGTCAAATGGGGACAGCCACACACCCTCAGAGCAGCCATCTGATACACAAACACTGGGGGCAATAAAGGTGGTGGTCGCCATGGCAACCGCCATTTCACAGCAAAAAATATGTTTTTGTGTTAATGAAAAGAGCGTGTTCTGCCATTTGTCTTCTCTTCTCCCTTTCTGTCCCTCCACTCTCCTCATCCCACTATCCACAGAAAGCAAAGCGTGTTTGAATTAGTGTTTTTCATTAGTTTCTCCTCCTGGTGTCTCATTTGTTACCCGCTGAAACATTAATCAGACCCACCTGCCCCATTAGAAAACCCCTGATGATTTTAACCTCTTTGACTCCCCCATACCTGAGGAGCAGAGAGGTCAGCGGACCATACTTAAAAAGGATGAATAGTGATTTCATTGCTCTGCTGTTGTCTGATCGGCTTTTAAATCATGGTCATCGTGTTGCTCTGTGTTTACTTCATTTTGGAGGGGCGCTCCAAAAGTCAGAGGATCGAACGATCTCATCTAAACATTTTCAAGCTAAAAGGTTTTCCATCTATCAGCAGCACCGGTGATTGTTTTATGCTACAGTATCCTCATCAGAACAAAAGATATATCGTATATAAATTCATGTTTTCTGTTAGAACTCTTCCCTCTTACTGATAGGGACATACCTCCTCTTTCTGTATGTCCCTTTTCGTGTTATTCCCATAGATAATTATACTGCAGTAAATATGTCGTTTCTGTGGTTGTGAACAGTTTTGACAAACAAATATTGGACAGAAATATCAGATATTGGTTTATTTTGCCATTTCTGCCGAGTGAAATACAAAAATAAAGCCACTTTTACACTATAGAGACTCCTAAAAAACCTCCTAAAATGAGACACCACTGAAAACTGGGTGAAAATTGGTTCAGTCCATGTGTTACTCTGAACAGTGTTCTCAGGTCAGATCTGCGTGGCCTTTTGTGATACTTCCGGCGGGGGAGCCAAAGTTTTTCAAATTTTCGGTTTTCAAAGCCAAAATTTCAAATTCCACACAGAGACACGAAACTCCAAATACCGCATAACAACTCATTTGAGGGTTTGAAGAGAAAACTTAAATCCTTTCCTCTTACTGCCACTTTAAAGTAAGTGATATTAACTAATGTTTCAAACATCACCTGTTGTATTTTTGTGTCTCTTGATGGCTTTTAACCATGTCTGTGGCTATTAAAGATGAAATCTGTCTCTCCTTGTCCCAGGTCCAGACTGCTCTCTGTCCGTTCCCTCCACTGAGGCCTTCTGGGTGCTGCCAAGCGTCAAACCGTCAGCTCAGTCTCTGGGTCGGGCGTCCCATCAGGCTCTGGTGCACTCTGGGCTGATGTGGGTGGTGGGAGGCTACTCGTTCAACTACTCCAACTACCACATGGTCCACAAGTAAGCGGCACCAGTCGGACTCAGCAGCTGCCTGACTGTCCTGTAAAACTGATCAGGGAACACATTACTGACAAAACACAAAGCGAAGTGTGAAGAGAGTTTGGTTTTTTTTGGCAACGATAGCCAACAGACCCTTCTCACAGCAGGGAAAGCACAAGTGTAATTAATAACATTAGTAACGAGTGCATTCGATTTAGATGAGCCGGTTCCAGGGCCCTGGTATTGTGCATGCTGGCTCACTAGCATGGCTTACCAGGACACTTACTGGAACTGAATCATAGTTAATGACATTTGTTTCACCTGTGCATTTTACTGCTCACAGCAGACACCTTCACTCTGTAAATAGACGTGTAACTATAATATTATACTTGGCTGCATTCCATTCCACTCCACGTCCAGGGCCATTGTGCATGGCTGACTTACTATTTGTACTTGAGCATCTAAATGGAACGGAGCCATCATTCATGTTATTCGTTCCACCTGTGCTTTTATCATTCCTTATGTAGTTAAATTCCACTGTACTGCACTGTAGTACTGCACTGTAGTACTTTTATCTCGACCCGACTTGACTACTGTAATGCCCTTTATGTTGGTGTTAGCCAGGCCTCCCTCTCACGCTTGCAGTTGGTCCAGAATGCTGTAGCTCGTCTTTTAACGGGAAAACGCAAGCGAGAGCACATTTCACCCGTACTGGCCTCCCTTCACTGGTTCCTTCATTTTAAGATTTTATCTCTGCTCCCCCTCTGACCTTTTACAACCTCACGTTTCAGCGAGGTCACTCAGGTCCGCAGACCAGTTGCTTCTGGTTGTCCCAAGATCAAGGTTGAAACACAGAGGAGATCGAGCCTTTGCAGTTGCCTCTGCATGTTAGGCCGGCCCCTACGCTGCCTGTTTTCAAATCCCATCTAAAAACATATCTTTATTCCTTGGCTTTTAACTCAGTATAAGAGTTGCCTTTCTTTGTCTTTTTTATTTATTATGTTATTGTCCTTCTGTCTTTTTTTATTGTGTTATTTTATGGTTTTTGCTATTTTTGATTGTACAGCACTTTGGTCTGCTGTTTCAATGTGTTTTATAAATAAAATTGGATTGGATTATAGGGACTAAACTTTGTAAGACTTTGGTAAGCAAATATCAAGTTCTACGCAAATTGGAGTACAAATGTATTTGAACTTTTTTGACCGTCACTGTTGAAGTCTTCCGCCCTGTTTTACTTTTTAATTTTACTTTCTGTCTGCAGCTACAATCTAGAGACCAGTACGTGGGATGTGGTGCCCGGCAGCGGTCCTCTCTACAGATACGGTCACTCATTGGCTCTGTACCAGGTAACACGGCTGTGGCTGCTGCATTTCACTGACACCAAAGAGAAAAGTTATCTGAGGCAGTAAAACAGGAAAATACCGTGCTCTGTATTTGATGCACACATATCAGGTGATAAGTATCAGAAATACAATGCAGTAAAGTTTGTGATGTGCACTTCATCCCTCCATAGCTATTTGAAGACATAATTGTCTGCTTGATATCATGTGATGATGGGCCTCCATCATTATTTTTGACATTTAAAACACTGATTAATAATTACTTCAAAATATAATCCACAAATGGCTCAGTAGGGAAAGTAATTGTTACCTCTTTGAAACATTTGTATGCAGTGATAGGGAGTCATTTCACAAGAATGAAAAGAAAATGTTACACTTTTTGGCCCATTATTCACCTTACCTGTGGAGAAACGAGAACATCAGAACCACCCATGTGTCCCATATAGATCACTCACTTCACAGTTGGTGCTTCAAATGATGTGTCACTGTCCAAATACTGGGACACATGCTTATTTTGTGTGGAAGAAGTAATTTGATAGCGAAGGGCGGAGGGAGAATAGAGACAAATGTCTCTGTTCTGCTGGGATGAAGGTGAGATTTGATCCGGAGGAGGTCAGAGTGTCCGACTGAAGCCTGGAGAAGATTTGTAGGCAGCAGTAACTCTTGGCTTGTCTACTGTATGCACGAGTTTTAACTTCAAACCCTCCCTGTAACACAGAGGAGGAATGAAAGGAATGACTTGACTTCATTTCAGAACTTTGTCGCCTTCTCATGAAGCCTCTTAGACTTGAGCACAAAGCAGACATGCATGTTTTATTTTTATCTCAGGGAGTGACAGAGACATCCAACCAGACCTGCTGACTCTTCACCTCTCACCCTTCAGCTTGACGCTGATATTTTAGGCGACTCCTTGACCAAGTTGTAACTGCCGCACTGCAGATGGAGACATGATAACTTGATTATTGCGTGACAAGCTGCAGGGCTGCACTGATGCTGATGATTAGAGCATGTTAGTTTATCATTACAGGCTTCAAGGTGCTATAATCAGCATTTTTCATGTTTACAATGAATGAAACGACTGTGTCATGTGAAAGGTGTCGCTTGAGATAAAACGTGTTAATAATTGAGTTTGAGGTGCTGGTAGGTGGATTTTTTTTGGACAGAGCTAGGCTAGCAGTTTCCCTTTTTTCCACTCTTTGTGCTAAGCTAAGCTAACTGTTGGTAGGAAAGTGTGAAAGTGTATTTCCCAAAATGTCAAACTATTCCTTTGACGAACCTCAGGAAGACTAGTAGCTACATCAGCAGATGCTAATGGGGATCCCCTTAAAAGTAATCTATGGAGTTTTTAACTAGTTATGAAACCATCTCAATTTAATACTGATGCCTCTATATGACCTACATAAGCAAATGAGACCAACAGCGAGAAGATTGGTTATTTCTATTAGTTTCTAAAAGTTATTCTTAATGCCTGCCAGCGTGTCGGGGTTTTCTGCGATATAAGATGAAACGGCGCTGGGGGTTTGCTCTGGCTGAATTCGAGTTGCTTCAGCCACTAACTGAAGGTCCGTCTCCGGAGCTGCCACCCGCTCTCCTCCCAAAGAAGTAGTCTCCTTGCAGCGGGGAGTGAAACAGAGGGAACCTGTAACCTAACGTTAGGTGAAACACTACCGCCTTTGTCCACAGGGACCGCCAAAATCAACACAGAGCTGTTTTAACGACAAGCAATATGTTCGCCATATCAGTGTCAGTGTTGTGTGTGCGGTTTATTGCGCTGCCCCATAGTGGCCAGAAAATCAACAGTGGGTTCAAAAAAGGGTTTATGGCGTTATTTGAGCCATCAAGATTAGAAATGTTTGGAAAACAAGCGCTAACCAATACAAGGCAGATATTTAGACAAAATGGACTCAGACTGCTGTTAGCTGCAGGTGTACCTTAGAATGTTTTTTGCACAAAACAAGGACCTCTTTTCTCCTCACAACATTTTGCTTCAGAGGCCAAATTCTTCGTCAACATATAAATGAACAACAGCTCCGAGGAGGTTCTCCACAGGTAGAGCTATGGCACACTGGAAGCAGCATGCAAGCTCAGACAAAATACAAACAAGCATCCCCATGTTGAAACTGATCATATTTTCTCTATCAGGACTACCTTAATCCTTATGCGCTCACGCCTCTCTGTCTTTTCCCTCGTGTAGGATGACATCTACATGTTTGGTGGAAAGCTGGAGGCGAAATCGGCCAACGTGACGGACGAGATGTGGGTGTTCAACATCCCCAGACGCACCTGGTCATCACGGAAACCGGCCCCGCCTCCTCCCTACGCCCTGGAGGGGCACACTGCCCACATGGTGGAGCTGGCCGACGGCGAGCCGGTGATGCTGATCTTCTTCGGCTACTCGCCACTCTACAGCTACATCAACAAAGTTCAGGAGTACAACATCAGTAAGTGCGCCTGCTGACTCTGCTGTTATGGATTTTTTTTCTTGATTGTTTAATTGCTTTTTATTGATGGAAGTCAAACACAGACACTCTTCAAGCTGTTGACATTTTCCAGAGGCGATGTTCAGTCTTCACTCAGGAATTTGAATACTGACTCGTTGGGTCCTAATTTGTATTTTTTAAATGTTTTGTACTTTTATATGTATTCATATTCTTCCACTGAGGATGAATTGGGGAGAAATTGACTGACTCTTGTTGGGATGTTGCTCCGTTAAACTCATTGTTCTTCAGTCAGTTTTGAAATCAAGTAAAATATATAACAAAAGTATAACGACACTTGGCTGCTGAAAGGGATATTCACAAATAAGAAAAAGTTCAACTTCAGATTTGGGAGCAACCCAAGAGCTGCGTATATTAAACGCACAGTAGAGTACAATAAAGACACCACACAAGCTCTAGTCATGTGATAAACAAACCTACACTTGTCAAATCAAGTCAGTTTTTAATTTATATCGCCCAATATCACAAATCACAATTTGCCTCAAGGGGCTTTACAACCTGTACGACATCCTCTGTCCTTGACCCTTGAATCGGATAAAGGAAAAACTCCCCCAAAAAACCCTTTAACAGGGAAAAAAATGGAAGAAACCATCGACAACAAAATGTGTACGCAATTTTGATGAAAGAAATGTAGGTTGTTGAACAAAATTATGTTATTCTTTATGTGTTGAACGCACACATGGCCTGAAGAGGCAAGGCAACAAGTTCAAGCGACTGGAGAATTGCACCTAATCAACCCATCGAAAAACTGACAACCAGAGCTCGCACAGCTCCGTTTAGATATCAGACAGGTGAACCTCAGATTTACACCTCAAACAATCCTCTCCAAAAACTTCACCTTAAAGGAACCAAATCTTCTTGTCTGTGAGCCACACTTTTCGGAGTTTCTCTATTTCAAAGTTTAAAACACAGCGGAGGCCACTGGTACAGTGCTGAAGTCAACTTATCTGAGAAGAAGTTGCAGTTTTCTACTTGAGAAGGTGAAAGCTCGTATGTGTACAAAAAAAAAAGTTGGCAACCGATGATTTTTCTGTGTGGCCTTCCAATGCTCTCATTTAATGTTCATTTTCAAGCATGGGAAGTATTACTGCTGCTGACGTTTGTTGCTGCTGTTTTTAATTGACTTAGTTTAGTTCTATTTTAGTTACTTGCACATACCTCTCAGGTTTATCTTGTATGGTCCACGTCCAAGTATTTTCGGTGTTGTCTTGCACCTCGGCCCCAGAGAAGAATGTGCAACTTTCAAGTGTCTTTACCACATATTTGGACACCCCTGTTCATATACTTTAGGTTGGCGCTATTTTTTGTGGTTTGTTTGAGGCCCCTAATTTCCACTGCAGGAAAATCTTAACGCTGACTGTGAGCCAGACCTGATCAGCCAACATCAGTGTTGGACCTCACTGATGTTCTTTTGGCTGAATGGGAGCAAATCCCTGCAGCAGGTTCCAACATCTGCTGGAAAGCCTGATACCAGAAGAGTGGAGGCTGTTTAAAGCAGCACATTAATGAACATGGTTTTGGAATGATATGTTTAACTCACAAATGGGTGTAATATTTGGTTGTCCTCATACTTCTGGCCATTTATTGTGCTTTTACATCTATTGTATGTTTCCCTGTTTAGCCAGTAGATGGCAGTGTCACACAGTGTTGTAATCCAGCAGCTGAAATTAGAGACTTTGACACATTCTGGAGAGGAAAACACACACGCACATGTACACACCTTCTGTTAGACACACAACACAGACTGAAAGGCAAACATGTGTGCGGCTACACAAAGTACACAAACACACACCAACACACGCACAGAGAGCGGTCATTAAGGAGAGGTGGCATCCAGGTCGGAGTGTCTGGGAAAAGACAATGATTAATGAATCCACTGCATTCCCTCACTCTCCTACCTTCCTCTTTCTTTCTCATCCCTCCTTCTTTCTCCTCTTCTACACTCCCTCATCCTCTTCTTTTCCTCCCTCTGTCTTTTTCCTTTCATCTGCCAGGCCTCAGTTTCTGACCCCCTCTGTCATCGCTCCTCCTCGGCCCCCCGCCATCTCCTGCTCCTCTCCCTCACCTTTTCCTTCCTTCCCCTCCCTCGTCTGTCTATCACTTTCATCTTCACCCGCCTCTGTCTCTTCCCTCCCTCCTCTCTCTCTGACAATGTCACAGCGTAAGTCTGCACCGAGCATCATTAGGAGCGACTAAGAGTCAGTGCAACCTGGAAATGAACAGAGGGAAGTAGAAGCGGAGTTTAAAATATGAGGTAAAAGGATTTAATGACCACTCAGAGAGGCAGGTTCGCAGCAATTAGCTGCCAGAGATGAGATAAGAGTTGACCTTCTACTTTCTTGTCGTCTCTTCATAGTTGCCCCTCTTTCTATTGCTGTTTCTCTTGTTCCGTCTTGCTCTTTTTTCAGCTCTTTCTCTCGGGGCCTGTGTTCTGCTGTCTGTCGCTGGCTTTCCTTTTCTCGCTTTTCCTCTTTCATTTCTCAGTTCAGTACAGTTCAATGAAGCTTTATTGATGTGATGTTTTCATCAAAAAACATGTCGCCAAAGCATTAGAGCCACACCATTACATGGCCGACACAGATATTGATATGTGAGATGAAAAAAAAAAGATAATGATGTATCAACCAATATTGGTTTTTTTTTAAACATAAACAAACATTTTATTTCAATATTATTGATAAGGATTTGTTAGAATTGTAACCATGATATATACTGAGTGGGACATTTTACAGATGAAAGATAAACTTGTCAGTGCTCCCTGCTAAACTCTGTAATGGAGACACTGTATCTAAATGACCTCAAACACATCATTTCTACAATGCATTGTTGTAATTTGCAATTTTTGATCACAAAGTCTTTATTTGGTTCAAATATGTCAGCGTACAGTGTTTTTTAATTTGATGCCAATTCAAACTTTCCGTCCCTTTTTGTTTTTCTCTTTTTCTGCTGTCGTTGTTTGTCTCTATACTTGTATCTTTCGTCCATCCTTTTTTCTGTCTTTCTTTCTTACCTTTGCCAAGGAGGTCGTGTTTTTTGGTCCTGTATGTTTTTTTCGCCTCTCTGTTAACAGAATATATTAACGCTACTAAATGGATTCCACTAAAGTCTGGTGGAAAGGTTGTTTCAAGATCCAAGGGAAAAAGTTTCGCTGTCATTTTGATGACGTGGCCAGATATCAATTCTGCGTGATCCGGCTAAATTTGATGGAGTGCCATACAGCGACATAATGCATTTAAATGGCTAGAACTTGCTGATTTTGAGTCTGACTCATCTGGAATTTTTCACAATTCATTCTTGCTCAAAGGCCTATGAGAATTCAGTTTTATAGGTATTCTTACAGGTAAAATTATAGCCATCATCAGCCAGTGGGTGTATTCCAGAGCAGATGTCTTGATGTAGATTAAATTTGAAGTAAAAAAAAGACAACTTTACAGGGTTGTATGAAGATATTCCCTCTCTGAGTGCTTTGTAGTTCATTTTGTGTCTCACTTTTTCTCTCTGCTCTCAGCACTACTCATGGTCTCAGGGGTTTACCGTTCCAGATGATGGCACGTTTTCTCAGGCTTTTGAAGTTCCTCCTCCTTTCAAGGCTTTGTTTGTTGCGTGGTGTGTTTTCTTTATTGGGGGCTGCTCGGATGATGTAATCCCTGCATGTTTTTAATAAGATTTTCTATGCACCTGAGTTAATTGGTATGCATCACACTGGTCTAATAAAAGGGTGCTTTTAAATTCAATAAACTCTAATTTCCTTTGGCCTCTCTTACTGTTTGGCACACTCTCTCTGTCTCCCTTCTTTTCTCTTCCCTCGCTCTATCTCACCTCCGGAATTAAAAGTGCTGTGCTTTTTGGCATGAAAGTTTAAAGCAAACTGGCCAAAACTTTTTAAGTGATCAACTTTGATCTTTCTGCATGAGAGTACAGCATTAATCGGACCTCTCTCTCCTCTCTGTGTCTCAGGGGCTAACTCGTGGCAGGTTGTGTCTGCTGGAGGTGCGGTGGTCCAGGGAGGTTACGGCCACAGCAGCGTGTACGACGAGGCCAGCGGCTGCGTGTTTGTCCACGGGGGATACAAGGCCCTTAGCAACAATAAATACGGCCTGGTGGACCACATGTACCGATACCACGTCCACTCAAAAACATGGTGAGAGCACAGAATAATGTTACATATGAATAAGTGTCTGCACTCTCAGCAAACATTTTGGTGTTGAATAGATACTGATGTACTGCAGCGACACTGAAACCTTAGTGACCATATCGGCTGCCTGCATCATTGCGTGTAAATCCAGTCATCCATTCTCTGAACCACTTATCTTGTCCAGGGTTGCAAAGAGCTGGAGCCAATCCCATCATGCACTGGGTCATAGACAGGGTGCATTCTGGACAAGTCGCCAGCCTTTCACAGGGCTGGCACATAGTCAGACAAACACATTCACACCTATGAGCAATTTCAAGTTCTTGTGTGGAACTGTGACCAAAATATTAACCTGGTATCAGTTTCAAAAGCAGTTTTATTATCAAACCAAATCTAGCAAATCATACCAATGGTGTTATGCTATTGGCTCACAAGCCTGATTAGAAACGGGAACCAAACGTCAGACTTCTTACACAGAGATAAACAAAACATTGATTTTGGACTCGTCAAAATTGTTATAATTAATTAACAATAATCTTTTTTTTTTTTTATTCCGCACCTTTATAAAAGCTCTGTGGATATATATATATATATATTTTGATTATTCGTCTACATAAAAATGTTATCAATAACACCTTTAAACTGTTGCTTGCTGGGTTTGTTTGTGAGAGAGGAAAACGTGTTGATGTGCGTTTGTATATGTACTCTGTGCCGTACCCAAGTCCAGTTTTGAGGTGCAGGTGTAGCACCTCTTCTTTACTTTCCAGAGGCTGATTTTACATTATCTGACAGCTGAAGTTCATCTGACACATCTAACACATATTAATGCAGCAGTAATAAAAGGAACCAGGCTTCGTAATGAGTATATTTACTTTTGACACTTGAGTACATTTTGAAGCTAAAATCGTTTTAGTTGTTTACTTATAATGAAGTAAATGTGCGAATGTGGGACTTGATCCTTTCGCAAATACCAGATACTTACTCAGAAAGTGATGATTTTTGGTTTCAAAATGTATATGAACTGTTTCAGAAGAGAAGGAAGATTAGCATGCTTCAGTCAGAAAGAGGAGAGGAGGGTGAGAATAGAAGGATCTGACAGGAGGTCTGACCTCAGGTGACCCCGGGCAGATGGATGAGTGAAAGAGGATGCTCGACTCAGTCTCCTCACTTAGCGTACATTTACATGCGCGCTCACACACACACACACACACACATACTCACATGTACACACGCATACACGCACAACCTGCTGTCTCTCCATGGCTCTCACTTTCCAGATGGAATTTGTTGTCGGAGTCAGGTGTCACTTGAGCTGGTGGACTTTTGAAATTCCCGGACCGAAACATTTCTGGGCATTATAGCTATTCCATACAGCCACAGGCCAATGTAAAGATCATCTCCTCTCTGTCAGCAGAAAGCTCCTGACAAGTCTCCCATGCAGGGCAGCATAGAGTCCTGGACATGACATCTGCATGTTAGTGGTTCCCAACTGGTCCATCATTACATCACGGTTCACTGGGCTTACTTTACACTCACCTTATTTAGGCTTATTCAGGTTTTCTTACCCTGCACAGGATGTTAATAAGCTAAAAGGAAAAAAAGAAGAAATGTTGCCTTTGTTGTTGTCTTTAATTGTCTTCAGTGTCAGTAAAACCAAGTTCACTTTAACTTCTCAAAAAACGGCAAATAGAGACTTTATTTATTTATTTGAATACATTTTGATAAGTTCCTCCCTTTGCTGTTAATCAAACACAACACTTCCTCCATGTTAACCCACTGTCTTGATAAATTCAGGTTCATGTCCACTGATAACCTGCCTTTTGACTATCAACTACTGTATTCACCCCCCTGCAGCGCTTGAAAGGAGGCTCTAGCGTTTGCAGCTTGTCACAACGGATTCCAACGGAAACCAGTCGCGTCAAAATGAGTCAAAACATCGAAAGTAACTATTGAAACAACTCTTGCAGTGTAACTCACTTCTCTGCTGTTAATCCATATATTGAGAATAGTCCAAACCCTCATAGTCTTGCCACAATACAGCTAACCTCACTGCTCATACTAAAGCCTCACAGGAAGTTCTGTGTCTAGCGATTTATCAATGAAGTAATGTTTTTTGGAAAGACAGGAAAAAAAATGCACTGAAGCAATTTTTAGTTTCTGGGCTAAAAGTTCCCTCGATAACTTGGACAAAAAATTGTTTTTAGATACAATAATTCAGCTCAGTTTTTCCACTTTTGATAGTGTTAGAGTAAACTACAGGATGAGCAGTTTTTTTTCCTGTGTTTATCAGTCAAAGGGGCTCACTGTGCTCCTTTAAGAGCTGTCTGACATCAAAGTCTCTGGTGGAAAGTCAGAGCTTCTGCAGTAATTGAAGAAGCCACAGATAGCCGCCGCAGTTGGTCTCCAATATGTGACCTTTGATCTCAAAGAGGTCACACACAGCAGACTGAGACCTCCTACAATGTCTGTGTTGGGTGTTTCTGTGCGTTTGCATGTGTGTGTGTGTGTGTGTGTGTGTGTGTGTGCTGCTCCCATGGAAGAACAGTTGGTATGAAGGGCAGTCACCACAGGCCAGGTCACACACCCAGACAGACGCCATCAATAACATGGCACCATGGACACACATGTTACACTCACACACACACACACACACACACACACACACACACACACACACACATAACTGACAAATTAACACTTTGCTAATATATCTCACCTTGCTCAATTGCACTCTGTGTGTGTGTGTGTGCACAGGTTGATCCTTGGGGAGAGTGGTTTGGCACGGTACCTCCACTCTGCGGTGCTGCTGAGTGGCACAGTGCTGGTTTTTGGAGGAAACACTCACAATGACACGTCGCTAAGCAATGGAGCCAAGTGCTTTTCTGCTGACTTCATGGCGTATGATATAGGTAAGAACAAGTCTTAAATAATCACACACATACACAGAGGCTGGTATTGTATTTTGTGCCTTAAAGCTCTATATTGGACCTGTTTTCACAGACTTTTCCCAGTCTACATCAGGGCTGCAAACTGGGTCCTTTCTCTTAGTTTTGATTCATTATTCTTTCTTGTGTGAACTGGATAACAGTAATAAAAAACTCCAGCTTATTCTCTGAACAGCCAGTCCTTTGTGCACTGCAGTCTTCGTTACTATTAACAAGTGAGGAGACCCACGTGTCAATCACTTCCTTACACCCCACCATGAGGAGTTTTGCTGACTGGGTCTCCACACTAAATAATCTTAAAGACGGAAGAGTCTGTGAGGGGGAGAACAGGAGTGTGTTAAGATACAGAGATTGCAGTATAGGTAGAGAGTATGGATGATTAAGGATCCTATTACAGGCTACCCAGTTGCACCATAGACCAGATGGCACGGGAATGTTTCCACCCCTCGACAGGGATAGAGAAATGGAGCGATGACGGGAGCTTTGGGAGAGGAAAAGAGGGATTACACCAACTCTTCACAGGAGAGAAACAACAGGGAGCAGAGAGATTAACAGAATGAAGACAGAAGGAGGAGGGGGGGGAATGAAAGCTGGATGTACATGCATGGAGAAAGGTGCTTTATGGTGCAAAGTGAAAAAATGGTTGATTTCTTTACAGGAGGACAAGGAGGTAGCAGAAGCATGCTGGTAGCTCAGCTGGCAAAGCTGCTGCTGTTACGTTGTAGTGAATTAATTGCATTCTATAACTGTTGATGGCGGTAGGGCTGCTAATGGTTAGATAAGGTGTCCTTTAGTGCTGAAACAACTAATTAATGAATTAGTAAGATCATTGAAATCATTAAGAATTTGGATTGTCAATCATTTATTACGCAAAAATGTCAGATATTCCATTCTCAGCTTCTCAAATGTGAGTATTTGCGGCCTCTGTCTGTTTGGTAGCATTTTCAGTTGAATATCTTCGGTGCTGGACTTTTGGTCGGACTTCACAGGTCCTGTCATTTCCTGGTAAGCGAGACCTGATGTGGGAGGCGAGTTTGGCCGTTTCCAAATTATATTCGGTCTGATTCGCTCTGGGTAGGTTCCTTTTGTATCTGCTACAGGTATCTGGTCTGTATTTCAATATGTCTAATACCTGAGGGAGGACTCTATCAGCTCTGATCATGTGGCGTGTCATAATAATCACAGGAGAAAAATGTTTTTCTTTGAGGCGAGACAGCGAGTGTGAACTGTGAAATGCAGACAAAATGACATGTATTGCTGCTCTTTCGGATACTGATCGCTAGTTATTGCTGCCAGTGTTGGTGTTCTCTGTCTTTTAGGTCGAACACATTGTGGATCAGGTCTAATTATCTTCAGTTCAACAGAGTCTAACTGTCCTTTATTACTGGGTCTAAGATTTTGTACCTGTGAAGACCTCCAGGTTAGACAAAACCAGCATTATGAAGGTGTCACCTTCGGCTCTTGTGATGGACATTTTCACTTCTTTCCATCATTTCTGTCAAAATCATCGTTACAGCTGCAGCAACAGGATCCCTGCTGGTGCTTGATGACGAGTTGCACAACCACAGTCCTCTGCGGTTGGCTAATATGCAGCTAAATGAGGGCTTGAATGCCTTGCTCAGTGGGTGGCAGGGTGAGGATGAGACAGCATTCAGTATTTGCTTCTCCCATCAACATTTTCTGTCACAATTCAGTTTCTCCTCCCACGTATCAATAATCAGTCATTAGTATTAATAAAGTATCAGTAGTATTAGTATGTAGAGTATTGTAGTATTTTTCACAATTACTAATCATAGAATTTGCTCTCAAAGGTTTTCGTGAGTTTAGCAGAATTCTTTATCACTTGTTTGATTAAAAAGAAAATCTTAACTCAAGGTCCACTAGCTTTTTCCGGAGCTTTCAGTCATGACCAAAGTTCCTTACTTAGGTGATGTGCAGAGCTGTCTCATGTTGAGTGAACTCCGCCTGCTGAAGAAGACCTTGGGATGCAGTTAAGAGCGGCAGTAAAAGCTGAACCTTGACTTACAGTTTTTTTTTAGCAGTTTTACATAATCAAGATTTTATATTTCTTGCATTATTATTTAGCTCGTTGTTGGTCCAAATCCGTCTCCCCTACCCCTCTTTCTTTCATCTTTCCTTTCACTCTCTGCAGTAAATTATATAATAAAGGGGAAAATACCAGGGAGGATATTGGTGAGATAAAGCAGCGAATGTGAGGAAGCAGAGGAAATAAGAGAGCAGAGCGCTGAGGAAGGAGAGAGGGATATACACAGTGCGGGAGAGAAATAAAGAGTAAATGAAGGAGGGATTTAGGGAGAGAAAAGAGAGCACTGACGACGGTGGAAGAGAATTACCTAAAGACAATAAAGGTGTGCCAGGATGAAGCAGATAATAAGCTTGTGAATAAAAGGCAAAATCAAAGGTAATAAACAATAAAGCATTTGTTTACAGAGCGTCCCTGTCTCACAGAAGTTTGAAAAAATGTAGTGTTGAACGCTGTGGTTTTTTTTCACCCCATCAACGCTCTCAATAAATGTGTGTATTTACATGTCCCTCAACTCTGCGCAAACACACCCCTGTCTTTATAAATATCATCATTTATTCATTACCGCTCCTATCTGCAGATCCGCACAACTTTATTGTCCACTGGCCGCCTCTCTTAACTCACCGCAGAGACACAGGAGGGAGGGAGGGAGGGCTGGAAGAGAAAAAAAGGTATGAGTGCATGAGGTAGCACGAGTCGGAGACAGGAAGATGCTACAGTGAGAGATGGAGTGTAAAAGACGTTTAGGTTCTTCTTCACATTTGTTGAATTTAAACTTACCTGTAGTGTTCAATCACAGTGGAAACCTTTTTTTGTGTTGAACTGCACATTTCCAAGTTCCAGGAAATAATTTCTTTCTAGGAAATTATTTGGAAATTAGTAGACACTTAAGGTACCCTTGAATTAAAGCATTATCCTCTAGATTACACAATATCTCGCTCGTAGAATGGGATTTTTGTGTGTGTTGTTGTCTGTTTGTCCATCTTTTCTACCTTTCTCATGCTTTCTGCTCCGTATAGATCTCCTCTCCTCTCCTCCTCCGCCCTTTTTCTCGTCTCTCCAGGAGATAATAAATTGTTCCACCTGTGGAAGTCACTTCTCTCCATCCCTTGTTTCGTCTTCATTTGCTCCTCCGTTCCTCCGTTCCTCCCTGCCTCCGCGCTCTCCGCCAGTGGAGGGGTTTCAAGCGCTAATTTGTTTTTGTTTTGCCGCGCTAACCTTGGAGGGGCGACACGCCGTTATTAGCTTCTCCTGCACTTCTGCTGCCACACATTAGATTCAGGTCGACACGGAAGGCACTTTTCATTTGGATTTAATTCTCCCTCTCCCCCTCCAGCTCTCCCTCCCCCCTCTGCCATCCTCCCCTCAACCCTGCCACCCTCACACTTCTAATTAGATTTGGGGGGAAAATGAACTCTGATTAAAAACACGGCCTTCTCCAACTTGACACACCACAGGCGCACACCCACACACTGTCTGCTGCACACAAACACACACCTGACACACGCATACATGGCACAGCCCACTGAAAAGCCTAGGGCAGGCTGGGAGTTTGTTTGGAAGATGTAGGGAGTTGTGATATACTGGAGGAGCAGACAGTGGCTGCCGTTCAAACCACCTCGTCCTCTTCTTCCTCCTCCCCCAGCTCCCGCCTTTCTTCATCAAGTCCTCCATTAGTGCAGATCAGATCAAACTGTCAATCAGCCCCGCTGGCTGCTTCGATCTGGACTCGTGATTTCTCTCTCCGTCCCACCATGCATTATTAACACAGATTTTCTCATATCCTGAGAGGAAATTAAAATCTGTGTTGATGTGTGTGTCCGAGTGTATGTGTGTGTGTCGTGGCTGATAAGTATCTGTCGAGCCTGCAGTTCTTTGGTGTACAATTTGGCAGCGTCAATCTGAGGGTGGCTGGCTAAGGTGTGTGCCCAGTATGGCCGGAGGATGGGATCAGAAGTCACTGACGCTGTAATCTGAAGTCTTTACTTGTGGTTGGAAACTTCATCATCGCAACAGAGCTCTTGATTCACATGCATGAGCCAGAACTCCACAGCCGCAAGTTCTTTTTTTTACATTTAACAAACCAGTATCTTACATGTGACATTTAACAAGCAAAAACACTCCATAGCTGCAAGCTTTATGCTGGATCTGTCAATGTAGAGGGGATTGTCCTCATTCAGTTCACTACAGGGCATGTCACCCTTTTGCCAGACAGAATGGTAACCCTGAATTATGTTCAATGACAACATTTTGTAACATTCAGTGTTTTAAAGATGATTTATTTCTATAATATTGGCTTATGAAAACAGCAGTATGGTTCGGGTTAAGGAAATATTGTGGTTATGGTAAATAAATGGTTAAAACTAGGCAACTAAAATACTTGGTTAAAGGAAGGATCATGGCTATCTAAGAAAAGCAAACTTAATGTGTTGGAATGTGACAACATGCCCATCCACCACCCCGACCCCCACACCCTTACTTTCTGCTTTCGTACATATAGGACACACTATTCCACACTATTCGTTGGCTCTTTGGCACTGGATGGAAGTCTGCAGAATTAACCAATGTTAATGTAATTCCTAGGGATACTAGTCAGGGGCATGAGGTAATGAATCCAGTTCCCTCAGCTCTATGCCCCATGAAATTTTTGACTAGCTACCAAAGATTTTCGTCAATTTTTCTTACAACCTCACTCATTATTTCAACTGATGGCTTACGTTTTTTGTAAATTTTGTCTCATGATTGTCTAAATACTGTTTTAAAGCATCCACAAGTCCAGGAATCATTTTAGAAAAACATTTATTATTTGCTACATTTTTGGGCTAAAAACAATGAAAGTTAAAGGTACGGATAAGTCTGCAAACCTGATCATGTTTGAGTGCAAATGCAGAACGTAGAACCCTCCTCAGATCATTAAAAAAAACAGAAACAATACAGAGCATGACCTTGGTGTCCTCAATATTACCTACGTACCTGATTAAAGATATAGTCTTGAAGATTTTCATTTAAATAAATGTCTGTTAAGTCACTATCTATCACCGAAAGAGGCAACACAATGGTGATTGAGCCTATGGTCCACTGATGAAAGCCTGCAGCATTTGCAGTATTACGACCCAGGTGTCGGGAGCAACTTTCCCAGAAAAATCACGAGCAGCGCACAGTTAGGGTTTTAACAAGGCTTTTAACGCAACAGCCTCACTTGTGTGTGAAGTGGCGTACTGTTTTTTCCAGTCTCTGCTAGCGTTGTGAGTAAACTGTTATTATGGCCGAACAAACAAAGAAAAGGTTGATGACTACAGATGATGAAACTTGGGAAGTGAGGTCCAACAACACACCTGCAATTACCGCCTATCGGCAAAGGCACCGCGAAACACGACAAAATTAAAATCTTCGAGATTATAACTTTAACTATAATGGATCCAAATACAGCAGAAAAATAAAATTTCAAATATCTCATAAGTCAAAAGAAAAAATAAATCCATAACATACTGTGAAAATAAATACTTTTAAAACTAAACAAAATACACTTTTAAAAATAGCAAAAACAGCTGCCTTGCCTCCACAGTTCAGATAACTGCGACTGTTTTCAAGGAAAATGACACAGTTCTGTGACTTCCCAGCAGTGCTGAAGCTTATTTTAGCTCTTAAAGTGCCAAGCGCCTGAAGTGAAACATAGTTAAACTTTTAGCACCACGTGCCACATGCTTCAGAGGGATTTTAGCTGTCACACAGCAGCACCCACCTGGAGCCCCTGATGACTGACGATGAGGTGCCAATTTGATCCAGTTTGTTGTTTCACTTGTTGTTGCTGGGATGCAATGAAAAATGATAATGTAATTGTTAATATTTTATTTAATGAAGTAATGAAAACCCGTTACCAGTCAGAACATATTGTATATGATGATATTGGACTACACAGCCATGCACGGCCGCTACAGCATGATTAATGTCATCCAACATTAATTTTCAGACTGTGACAGGACGTGAACTCTGGTCAGACACACAGCTCTCCATCACCCCGACCTCCACACTCATAAAGGTGACTGGTGTCTGGTGTGTGCTACAGGTGTCAGCTGTTAAAGGTCAAATGACGCTTCCTGCACTGGCACTGAACGTTGGCGTTGGACCTTGGTTGTACGCTGTTGAATTGCCCAGTGGGAATGTTATTTCTTGGGCTACTGGGCTGCATTTTCACTGTAAACGGGAAGGAACAATTTGACACATTGAGAAATACACTTTCTTTGAGAGAGTGAGATAAAAAGATCAGTACCGACTCGAGGGGAACAACTGCCCCTGTTCATACAATTTCCACCAGCTGCAGTGTTACCAGGCTTCAGTTATGCTTGGTCGTATCAGTGTCACTCTGGTTCGCATGTTAATATGACCGACCTTTAACCCCTGCTAGTGATGAACTCATTGCTCTTGCTGCAGATTAGAATGACCCCCCTCCTTCTATTCTCTCACCGTGTCCTCTGCCGCAGCCCTCACTCTTAAACAAGCGCTCCCAATTAGCACATCGCTTAACGAGGTCGTTAGCAACCTGGCGTCCCCGAGTCCCCAACTCTACCGGCTCTCAGTTACATTCAGGGAAGGCTCGTCTGGCTAAATGGCACATTTACACTAACACACCACAGACTCACACACACACACACCGTCATTTCCATATTAATATAATGGGAGCACGTAGGGGTCATTAAAACATCAGAGAGTAGTAAAATCCAAATAGTAAAATACACAGAGCTGATAGCTCCAATGATAACTAGGGAGAGAGAGAGTGGTACTTTATGATGATATTTGGTGGTATGAAGTGTTTTATGAAGTCATCTCCCATATTATCTTCCCTATCGTCTCCGTATCACCATAATTTGATGTGAAAAGGCTACGACAATGGGTTCTTATCCCTCGTGATGAAATTAGGGGAGGGGGTTGAACTGTGGGTCACCCTCCTCTGGTCTTTCTTCTCACAAGCAATAACTTAGGTACTCCTTATTACGAAAAAGAAAAAGAAGAAGAGAAATGGTGGAATGATGCGTCTCATCACTCTTTTCTGACTTACAAGTGCCTGCTAAAATAAGATGAAAATAATATCAAAGAGTATATGTGTGTTTTTTGTCTGGGGCTGTTTTTCATGGTTTAGACTTAAACCAGGGCCCTTACAGTTTTTCTCGATTGCTTACACACTATATCTGGGCCTATTAACTAAACATCCCAAAGCATGACGCCTTCTACCAAAAGACAGACCCATTTCCCAAAACTATAAACACTATTCCCCTGTTTTCACACATGATTCAGATTTGTTGAACGTTTTGTGAAAAATTCTGCACATAAATCCCTTTATATATCACTTATATATCATTTAGAGAGCACTGGCATTCAATATCATTAACTCAAGTCATCACAACTGGAACCCAATTAACACACAATTCCCCAGGTGGAAACACTACGAGTCAAAATTGTTCACACACCAGTCAGAACCTCAAAACAGATAGATAAGAGGGCCATGGGTCAGTTCACTTGTTGGATCCACAAAGACCTGAAGAGAGAGGAGGGAGAGGAGGTGGAAGAGGAAGAGGACGGGCAAGGAGACAAATAGTTTCTGATTAGATTCGTGCAACTAGTTGACCATGTCCTTGTCCGTGGGGCGTCAATGAGGGAAGCTGCGCAAAGAGTGCAGCCGAATCTGAGCCGCTTCACAGTAGCCTCTATAATCCAGATATTGGATAACGCATACGNNGGGTTTTTTTCCTCGCTGCCTGGCTGGAGCTAATATTGCCTGTGATGTTGATGAGAATCTCTGGCCTGACTCAGACCAGAGACGGGATGCTGAGGCAGAATAAATGTGATTTCTTTCTTTATGTACAAACAGTTGTTTTTCATTGGTTTATATCAGTAAATACATGAAAATTGCCTCCTATTCCACGTTCTTTATCAGTTAAATATTTTTACACTACTTTTACTTTTTCCACCAGTGTCAGTTTACTGTACTACAGTACACTGAGGAATTAAGAATTTTGAAAATGTTTACATGTGTTGTGTCTTTATATTGTGTTCATCATGTAAAGAGGTTGTTCTCGGAAAAACCATGAGTGCCATTATTCATTACAGTAACAGGTTTTTAAGGTAGTGTTTTGAATTGATCTCACCAGTGTGTAATGGCTGTTTTGTAGTGTGTGTGCATTTGATAGCTTTTGTGTGAAGTGTGGTTTAGATGTAAGGTTACATGGTTTTGAGTGGAGCGTTTGGTCTTGACATTGAAGTTTGAAGTTTGTCAAGATGAGTGTGCAGTTCTGCATTTGTGTTTAGAGTTTTGGGAAGTGGAGCATAATATCAAGAACTGTGTCTCAGCAATCGAGAAAAACTGTATATCCTATCACAGGAAATCTGAACGCTAAAGCATACAATGATATTTTAGACAATAGTGTTCTTCCAACTTTGTGGCAACAGTTTGGGGAAGACCCTTTCCTGTTTCAACATGACTGCCCCTGTGCACGAAGCCAGGTCCACAAAGAAATGATTGGAAGAACTTGACTGGCCTGCACAGAGCCCCGACCTCAACCCAATCCAGCGCCTGCGAATGCTGACTGTGATCTAGGCCTGGTGGAAAGCCTGAAACCATAAGAGTGGAGGCTGTTATAGCGGCGAATAAATGCCCATGGTTTTGGAATGGCATGATCAAAAATCACATGTTGTATGGGTGTGGTATTTGGGTGTCCACTTACATTTGGCCATAATGAGTAGCCGCAAATGTTGTAAATGAGTAAGGACTGAATCACATGTTCAATGATTGTTTATATTACTATTGTTATATTTAACATTATGTACTCTGAACGTACTCAACATACTTTTACGTCATACTTACTAAACTACTATTAAACTTTAACTAATAAACGAATAAATAGGAGGTTAATACATTTTATTAAGTGGACAGAGAAGCTGCAAACTGTACAATCCTCTTTCTCACCGTTTCTAATTGACTCAACGTTTAGCGATTTATGATTGACGCACACTCAGACACAAAGTTAAAATATTGTATTTAGCAATTTGTGTCTGTGTGTATGCTTCTCTTCAGCTTGTGATGAGTGGACTGTCCTCCCCAGACCAGGGCTGCACCGGGACGTCAACCGCTTTGGACACTCTGCCGTGGTTAGCAACGGGTGAGTTCTGTCCTTCCGTACTACTTTACTGTCGATCATCGCTGCCTAACTCCATCTGGGAAATACTTTTTTTTAAACAGCAGCACCTCTCACTTTGCTAGAGATGTCTTGCCTTGCGTAAGGACACTTCAGCAGCAACTGATGCTCAAATCTGGGTAAAACTGGTAAATCTGGTACATAATCCTCGACTCAATTACATGTATGCAAATGAAACCCACTACTCACAAAGCATTATTCCTCGGCACATTTTTACATTTCCTTGATGTCTTCCTGCTGTGTCCTCTAAGTCTTGGTTGACTTTCTTCTCTGCTTTTTCCCTTTCACAGGTTATGGTTTTGTTGTGTCGATTGTTTATGGATTGATCTCTTTATCTCAGTGTTATATTTAGTTTCAGTTTACACTTCTCTTGTCACTTCTCCCTCTGCTGGCTCTCTGTTAAGAAACTTGCGTCTGTGCCTCTGCCACCTCACCCCTTGTCTATATGTGGATGTTTCTCCTGCTTCACTCTCTCAGTAACTTTCTTTACACCTTCTATGTATAGATGCAGTGTATACATGCACTATGTATTTCTCTTTATTACATTGAGTGCTTTATTTATACCTTTCCCATTTTTGAATCCGTATCTCTGTATTTCGCTTGCTTCATTCACCCAGAAAAGTTGGTCAATCCAATTCTTCCATCCTTGTGCTGTGGTTTTTATAAGAAATTGAATGTGTTTTTTGAATCGCTGTATCGCTTGAACCTTTTCTAAGACTGTTTAAAAAAGCAAAATAAGAAAACGGCTGCTGTTGATGCACCCTGCATTCCTAACCTCATGAAAAAACTGGTCAAATGTAGATAACCTGATATCACACATAGGTTTCTCAGAGCTACAATGTTGTCCAATAACAGATTTTTTTCCTCAGACATCACTGAACATCAGTCCCTTTAAATCAAAGAGTACAGGGCATTTTATAGGTAGGTAAAATACCAAAAAAATGACCAAAGATGATCGAAAATGTAACTGATAGCACTTACTCAAACTTCCATCACGACGCCGAACGACTTATTGCTGAACTCAGAAATAATGGTCTGACCCTTTAACACCATTTACCCACCAAAAAGTCAGCTTTGAGCACAAAAATGTCAGCTTTGAACTTCAAAAGGCCAGCTTCAAACCACTTTTTCCCAAGTTTTTCCCCCCCAAACCAAAGTTCAGCTTTATTTTGAAAGGTTCTCCTGCTTTCTTAACATTTCTTCATCTGTCTTTATCTCTGCAGGCATTTCTTGTTTCTTGAAGACAAGTACTATCTTGCTGTAACTTTTGCTATGACGCTTCCTTCTGCAGCTACTGTATATGTACAGGTGTCTGTTGCCCTTGTTATTCTGTATAACCCTTTCTGTATCTTCTTCAGCTCCATGTACATCTTTGGAGGTTTTTCGGGCCTCCTTCTGAACGATGTGCTGGCCTACACACCTCCGTCCTGCCAGGCCTTTTCTAACCCAGTTCTGTGTGCTGCTGCTGGGCCGGGCCTTCGCTGTCATTGGGTCAAAAGTAGATGTGTCCCCTGGGAGCCAAAACCACCCGAGCAGATTTTTCCTGCTCCTTTTTGTCCTGCACGACCTGGTACGTTACACTGGGGTCCTGTCGGTCCACCTGATCCTTTGCCATTTATCTGCGTCTGTTACTTTCTTTCTTTCTCCTGAAATATTTTCACTGTCATGACAACATATTTTCCCTGAAATGCACAGCACAATCACGCACAAGTGTTACTCCCCAAAGGCCTATTTTTTCATGAGAATAATAATTATTCTAAAGGATTTGGCTTCTGAAGTTTGTTTGCATACCATAATTATAGAAACAGAAGGTCAATGCTGGAATTGCCTCGTTTTAAAGTAATTACGGTCAGTCCTAAACCTCCTCCTCCTCCCCCTCATCTGTCTCTGCCAGATGTAGATGCAGTAGCTTTTCCAGGCATTCTGCTTCAGGCAGCTCGCGTCTTTTAAATAGAACATTACTACACATGGATTGACTTCTTAAAGGACCATACCAGTGGTTCATGTTCAAGAAAATTTACTGCAAATTATCTATACTTTACATACATTTTATATCATATGTCACAGGCATCAAGTGGTTTAGATTCGTTTCTGTAAAATCAGTTGGTTCAGTTAGATACTTGGAGTTATATAACCCATCACTGTGAACATCAAGTCTGCATTATTTATTTTTGTCACATTATCAATATGCAGTTAAACTGCTTTACCACAGAAAATGTGTAACAAAAAGGCACACAGAAAAAAATTTCAAGAGTCTGCTAGTTGACTTTCATGGTTTATGGAAATAAATGGAAACCAATGGCTGACTGCAACAGTAGAATAATACAAAATACAAAAATCTAAAATCATACAAAAATGGGTGTTAATGGTGGCCAAAAATGTGAAATAGAGATTGGTGGTTAAGAAGCTTGCAAACCTAAAACAAACCAAAACAAAATAAAACCACGACATAAACGTCCTTTAAATCAGAAGCACGATAGAAGTCTGATGGATTAACGAATTATGTCCCAGATCAGTGTTCAGCCTCTGCTTTAATCTCACATGCCTGTTTATTCTACGAACGACAGCGTGGTATGTATAATAAGTGAAATAAAGCTGCATGACATAACTGTATAAATACCTTTCAATCACATCCAAACATGGTAATTACATGTTAGTTTACGCTTCATGAAAGCATTACTTGCTTGCACATGGCCACCACATGAGTCTGTTTCCTGACACATACCAGGTATAAAAAGTGCCAGATGGACAATCCAGTGCTACTCCTGCTTTTCAGACTGATGCAAACTGACTCTGACTTTTCACTCCTTTACTCATATTGACATTGAAACACTTGTTAGCCAGTTATGATTAGTGGTGATTGATCAGCGCACCTCTAATGAGAACTGAATTCCCAGCAGATGAATAAATCTTTTCTCATACAACAAGAAGTAAGAACTAAACTCTCCTGAAAGGTTGATGTAGGAATGAGACATTTTGCTTGTCAAAGAGAGTTTACTTTGACAGCTGCAAAGTGTGTACAAGTTAGGGGGATCACATTGTATGTTTTTCTGATATGCTGTGCTGAATAATAACATAATGTCTGTTACTGACTCAAACTACTCATGCACATGCTCCATGCACTCAATTTGCATGTTTTCCTTTATAACCTTGCTGTGATTCACTGCTCTATCTCTGACGGGGGAAAAGCATTTCTACGCTATTATAGCACTACACAACAACACAGACTATAGCAAAAAATATAACCTGATCTGCTAAATTTTGTTTGTGTGTGTGTTGTGCCTTCTTCCAGACAGTACAGATGAGCAGTGTTTCCGATTCTCAGACTGCGCGAGCTGCACGGCCAACACGCGGGGCTGTCAGTGGTGCGAGGACAGGAAGTGTATCTCTGCCTCCAGCAACTGCACCGTGGTGAGTCTTCGCTGGGTATCTGTAAAGCAAGACCGACTGTAAAAAAAAACAAACCCTGCCAGCCCTGAGGCTGCAATGTTCATTAGACCTTACAATCCCAGAGTGTTTGATATAACAAATACACGGATGATTTTGTTCATCTGAGAGTCTTTTCTATAGTAGGACAAAAAGTGGAAAGTTTTGGCATGAAAGTGGCCCGAGAAGAAAGCTCACAGAGTGTCCAAAATGGAAAGAGTATATTCTCTGTGGAGAATACATTAATTCAGTCCCTGTCATGGCAATCTACCTATTGCAATATATTTCAGATTTCTTGTGTACAAACATTTTGAGCTGATGGTGGCTACAGAAGTTCAGAGGGCCGTCAAAATCATTCGGAATGACTGGTCCACTGAAAGATCTAAAGCAATCAACGTTTCAGCTATCCCCCTTTTGAATTATCTCACACATCAGTGTCTGATGTTGTCCAGTGCAAACAACCAAAACACAGCTCATCATATAGGTTTATTATCTTTTATCCTTTCAAGCATGTTAAAAATTCAAATTCAAAAGATAATGTATTTTTAGATGTGATTTAAGTTTTATGTGTTTTATATTAATAACTTTGGCTCAATGAGTTTTTGTACTTTTTTTTGTAGTTTTGCTCATTTTGTTTTCTCTCTGTCTCTTTCTCTATTTTTACTCCCAACCCTGCTTTCTCTGTCTGTCTTTCTTTGTATGTGTGTCTGCATGTTGCTTTTGTCTGTTTGTGTGTGGTTGGCTGGGTTTAAATATGAATCTGCAAATGAATCTATGAATGAATCTGTGTCTATGTGTGTGTGTGTGTGTGTAGCTGACTCTGGAGCTGGCCCAGCAGCATGGCGGCGCTCTGTCTCTGTCTCCCCCACCATCAATGTTGTCTGAACATCAGCTGAGCTTGTGGAAGCACGGAGCCAGAAGGAGGGGACATGTGTGTATTATTTGACACTGCATTCAATTCATGTCCTTTATCCTTTTTCTAAAATCTAAGAGACATCAGGTCCTACTTCAGCGTAGTCACGGCGCAGAATGTAGCGTTGCACCAGTGAACTGGTATTTTCCTGGGACGCACTGAGGTTATTTCCTCTCCTGCACCGGTTTGGTACTTGGTGACTCGCCGTGTGCCACAGTGGGAGGAAAGGCACGGTAGAGGGAGTGTTGTTGCCAATCTAGCGGCTCACTCCAATCATGGTGCCAAGAAGGAGTCTGTCTCATGATGTCTGCTGCTTGCCTGCTCGGAGCAGGTTGAAAGCTCAACACACTTGTGTGCCATAACATTTTGGTCACTTTGGTCATACAAACCCAATTATATTCATGTTTTGCTCATCTTTCTGCTTTCATCCTACCTATCCTTTTTCAACCAGCTGACATATGATCACACAGACATTTTTTTTTTTACTCTGATTATGACATCAATGCCACAGAGACAGAGTAAAAATGAATGATTCTTTCCAGCTCTGTAATCCACGACAGTTAGTAGCCCGTACTGAACGCCTTCCCTCTTCTCCGGTGACTGTCTTTATACAGCCACGAAGGCAGCAGGTATCTGTTCCATCTGCGGCCTCTCACTGGAGTGATGTTACACACTGTCAAGCCACAATTATGCGCGGCAGATCTGCTGGTTAAATTTTGTGCAGGCAGCACCAGACTGTTGCAATAACCAAATAAACAGAGAAACCTTTGTGCCTATGTGCACATCAAGCTCGTTGTGTTGAGTGTCTAAGTTTCTACTGTAGATCAACAGTCTCATGATTGATGATGATGAAACTGTAGATCACTTAAAACCTCTCTCTACTTTGGGACTGTCCATCCCTGTCAGTCCTCCCCTGGTGTCTCCCTCCAAAAGGCCGGGTAACCGGGGCAACAGCTGCATCGCCTGGAGCTCCAGATTTATAATTACTGTACAGGTAGACGGTCAAGGTAGTGATGTTTACATTGTCAGCTTAGCCTTTAAAAAAAGACAAAAATCATAAAGATATAACATCCTTTTTTCATCCTGTTGTAAAGGATGGTCTGTGTTTTCTTAGGCTGAAACAGAGAAAGGGTTGACACAGTTCACGTCATCAGGAAACTTTCCAGTGTATCCATAGCTGCTGACAGTCTGTCATCCCCTCCAAGGAGAGGAACCAGAAAGTTTTTAAAATTTTTAGATAGATAAAGGGGTTCATTCTGTTGAGAAGAACCAGCATGACTATCATGTTTCTTCTTACATTAAGCTGTAAAGTTGAACATTTACTGTAGAAGTGAGATGCTATATGCTAAGCCTATAGAATAAACACAGTTTCAATAAGAAGTCCCTCATATTGATTTCTCTCTTCATTCTGCATGTTCTGTTTGGCTGTCTGCTTCCCTCAACCATCACACTTTAATCATCTTCAGCTTTTGCTGCACATTTGTATCGATTCCTCCAAGTTTATTGCATTTACTGTAAAAGAGGACGCTGATGATGCAGCTTAAGTGGACTGATATTGTTTCCTCTGTGTGTGTGTGTGTGTGTTTGAAGTCGGTGAGAGACTCGTCCAGGTGTAAGCGCAGAGAGGAGCAGGAGTGTTTCCGACTGGCCAACTGCAGGAGCTGCTCCCTCAACGTCAACTGTCAGTGGGAGCTGCAGCAGCAGGAGTGTCAAGCGCTGCCTGGTGAGGAGACACACACACACTGTCGCACAAGATTTTTCTATCTGGATCAGATTGCACAATATCAGCCCGGCTTGATCCAACAGAAATGGGGACCTGGAGAACGATAATGAGTGTTGGGTACGAGAATTTGCCAGGTTATTTAGTGAGTCATCGCAGAAGACAGCGTATCCTGCGTTTTTATTTTTGTTTGTTTTTTTCTTAAGGACATTATTCAAATTAAATTAAACTCAAATTAAATTCATGAACCTCATTATATTCAGAGTAAGAGAGAAAAACCTTTTGTGACTTGGCACCTGTGAATTGGTTCCTACTGTAAGCTGCTTCCTGAGGCAGGTTGAGGCTTTAAGCATCAAAAATGAACACACAGGGACTTACATAAACAGTTTCACAAATGCATGGATAACTAAACAGCTTCATAAATAGTGAGGATCTTCTTGATTACATATGATATTGGAGTGAATACTGTTGATTGATACATTATTAAGAATCTGGCAGTGCAACCTTCGGTCTTTCTGACGATCTCTGTAGTGAATATATTAATTTTTCAAAGCTGTTGCAGGAGTGCTGTGTTCTGTTAATCACACAGCACAACATACACACACCGCTTCAGAGCGTTTGCATGTTCCCACACTAACTGGCTGCATATCATTAGCGGCCTTCGCAAATCCACACTCTCACACGTCCATGCAGGCATGTACACGGAGGGGATTAGAATATATTCATGAACACACATATGCTCTCCGCTCGGCTGCAAAGGGAAGTAGGCCAATTAGAAGTGTTTACTGGATGTCCTGAATACGGATCCTTGGCTGACTAACAAACTTGAGTCCACAAAGTCCTCCATGCTCCGCTCTGCTGTGGAGCCTTTAGCTAGAGCTGCTCTGGGTTTGACTTTGGCGCTAGCATGACTAAGGGCAAAGGAAATACCCTTGCTATCTGAATCTACAAAATAATCCTGTTCCATGCTGTGTTGTTTTTGTGCTAAGGGCCTGCTAGCTGGCTTGAGTTGGGAGTTCCCAGTAGCTTTAAGCAGAGGCTGGTATTGTGTTTGCTCCCTTTCTTCTGTCCACATCAAGGCCCTGTAGTCCGGCACACATCGTCCCCCTTCGGGTTGTTATAAAGTGTGTTGTTCAGTTGAGGTAAGATAGGATAAATTTGGAGCACTGGATTACGATTCCAGAAAGAAGGGTTTAAAAAACTCTGTGCTTCCGTTTGAATCTGACGACGAATACAGTTGAAACTTGCTCAGCTTTAATTCCCGTGTCGCACCATTGAGTATTTGACTCTTTGGTGCCAGCATGTGTATTACGGTTCAGTTCAAAATGACTGGCACACTGTGTCTTCTCCAGTCTTTGTATGTGTGTGAATGGGAGCGGTGCCATTTAGGACAGGGGCCTTTCAGAGGGGGTCACTGGCCACACTGATGAAATTAGTATGTCTTTGTGTGTTTGAGTCCATTAGTGTGACAAGGCACACTGTATTTTCTGTGATTTTCTGTGAAGACACATTTGCAGTCACAGCGTGGCTAAGATGAACTGGGGTAATGGAAACTGGCTCCACCACCATGGCAGCTGTGGCCTTTTCTTTAGACACCATGTTATGACTAATTATTCTAAATGGCCTCACATGTTTATCTCTGCTTTTACACAAAGACCGTAACCTAATCTATCTATTTATTTTTGTACTCCTCCTCTTTTACCCCATTCATCTGTCTTTCTCCTCTAGTTTTGGTCAATTATTGCCCATTGATGTTGCTTGGGGAAAAAAAATAAAAGACAGCAGGTATTTTCTTTTCTGTTGCGTGAAAAGGTTGGTGATGGAAGCCATTATGGGCCTGTGAATGTAATCAGTCCTGGAGTCCAAAACAAACAGCGGTGCTCAGTGGAGGCAAAAAGACTGTTTCTTCCCTTTCATCCCGGCTAATTGAAAGGCCTCTCTACTATTTTAGTCTCCCACAAGACTTTACCAAGTGACCCTGATAACAACAGCGAGTGCATATATGCGTTTTTATGGGTGAGTTTGTCTGCCAGTCTTACTCAGCCTTTGTTAATAGACTCCTCAGTCATCACGGTTATTCACTTTTCTTTTCCCCATGTGAAACATCTTTCTTCAACTTCTGGGAATTGTTTGAGTCGGGTCAACACAAAGAAAGAATTTGGTGCTCTGATCTGAAATAACAACATAAATCAGCAATCAGCTTCTAAAATCAGTCCAATAAGATATATTACTTATTAACCACACTAACTAGAAATATGTCTCTTAAAGCTGTTCAATCATCTGTTGATTCTGGCAGCACAGTTTATTTTCCAGGCCGTCAGAAATTCAAGCGTCATCCCCCTCTTGTCCACTAGTTGCCCTCGGTGAGTTTCCCACCTTTGCCAGTCACCTGACTGCCACCTGCCTGCACACCTGGTCCTCATTACCTCATTAGTCTCAGCCTATATATACCAGCCCTGACCACCTCATTGCCAGGTTGTCCTCTGCTTGTATCAAACGTACTTGTAATGTAGCATTAGCACTGCAGCATGTCAATGTTAGCTGTGCTATGAGTTTAATGCTACTATTATTAATTATTAACATATGAGTATGATATCAGTCAAACTTTACAGTGTTTACCTGAAAGTATAATATTAGGTCTAGCAAAGATTTCTCATTTTACATCTGACATCTGTTTTCTGGGGTTTAATGAACATTAAGGGATTACTGACTTTCACTGTAGTCTTCACTGTAGTCTTGTATGTTTATGCGATCTGATGACCATAAGAGTTAATATCAACAGTGTTTGTGTGTCTTTGTGTGCAGGCCAGCTGTGTGGGGAGGGCTGGCACCATGTGGGGGAGGCCTGCCTGAGAATCAACTCCAGCAGAGAGAGCTATGATAACGCCCAGCACTACTGTAAAAACCTGGGAGGAAATATTGCCTCTTTGCTCACAGACAAACAGGTCAATTTTGTTCTGGAAGAGCTACAAAAATACCAGCTACAAGAGAAGGTGGGTGGTGTAAAAAAACAACAACAACTAACTAATAAATAAAAGAAATGTGCCAGGACTCCTAACATAGCATGCTGGTTGATGAAAGCGATTCATTACTTTCCACTCTGACTTCTCTGCCTTACAAAATTGCTGTGGCTATTTACACACCATTGTGTTGCAGGTCAAACATGTTTGTTAAGACCATCCAGTTTAATATGAGCTTAAAGTATGAAAGCATACTACTGACTGAGCGCTTTTCAAATCAGTGCACATGCTAACGTTTCCTTTTTTCTTGTGATTATTTAGCATTAGAAAGTTGGGTTTGACACCATGCTTGACACCATGCATGGTTAGGATAGTGTCCCACAGTTCCCATGCCCATACTTGAAAGAGTTGTAGGCGCTGTAACCATTCTTCCTGTTCACACTGGCACTGATCCTGGTTCAACTGCAATGTCAGACTAAATCCACAGCTCTCGTTCTGTACAAAAATTAATTCTGAAGTTCAGCTGAAGGTAATGAGGCTTCAGCAGTCTGACTTAGACTAATCAAGTGGCTCTCCTCCAGATTTAGTCTTNNAAGCTGCACCTACATAGGCAGGTTCACAACGTGCATACACTCTGCTTGTTACGCACACAGGGATGTAGATGGTTGCCCCTGGCTTTTAAAGGGAAAGGGAAATGACATTCTGATTGGTTTAATTCATGTTATGCCCAAAACACACCTATGATTAATTAAGAGACTAAATACAACCCCTTTGCGCCTTGCACCTTACTTTGCGCCCTGATTATGCGCTATTTAACCAGCAAAAGTGGAGTTGTACACACCCTAAATGCACTGGCGCCATGCGCTTTAGACCACGCGCTGTAGATTGTTTAAATAGGGCCCTTTGTGTTACTGTTCCTGCTCTGCAGCTCAGCAAGGAAACAGTCTTTGGAAACATGAAGAAGGAATTTCATACTCAAAATGCTTTATCTTTGGAAAATGCCCTCTTGATTTGGCTAACTCACACCAGGCTCGACTGAAATTTAGAATGCGTTTTTATGAGGACCGTGTCCTATACCTCTTTCCTTTGACTCGCGTTAGTAAGGGATCACTTCAGGGCCAGTATCAAGAGGAGGTGAATGATTGCAGAGACCAGGAACTTTCAAGATGCACTATATGACATTTGAGCATTGTATGTATCTGAAAGACCGACGTTAAAAAAATCTGAACCTATCCTTTAAGTGTTGAAAAATACCTGTATCTTATCAGGCTGGTTTATAATGAAAGTAGAAACGTGCAAATTCTTGACACCATATAGGTACATAGGATCTGCATCTAAATGTCATTTCAGCTGCGTTTATCTTTCCTGTAGAGATTGAAGTACTGTGCTGTAATGTCTTGCTGATTAATGTAGACAACTGGAGTGATATTCAGTTCTCCAGCATTCATTATATGACATAATGCACATAATACTGCTCCTTTGACAGTGTGATTTATTATAAGATGCCACTGTGTACCCTTAACATCATAAATACAGAGTTATTTATCATTAGATGCCAACGAATGTGTAGTCTCAAGACCATTAAAAATGACAATTACAACAACATCTAATCAATGAAAGAACCCGGCAGTGTGGTTTGCTCTTTTTCTGATGATATCAAAAAAACACTGGCTCATGTGAAAAATCACAACTAAGATAATGAATAATGTTGAAACTCTTCTGGCTTTAGGTATCCAGACTAGTATCAACATTCAGACTTGTCAAAAACAGCACCATGTGGAGTTTTGATATGGCCAGTTACAGTGGAGAGAAATTTCTCACCAGGATATTTGTGATGTGGCTTTTTTTTAACTCTACCATGGAGCCGAGGCATAAAAATAAATGGAAATAATCATTCTTGGCCCACCATGAAGCACAAAAATCAGCTTCATCATCGCTTTTCATCGTGGTAAACCCACGAGTCACAGGATGTGAGTGCTTTTCACATATTCTCGTGTGATTCTTTAAACGGCTGCCTTTCAGTGAGCTGTTGACCAGATCAATCACCTCTTACACAGGCTGAAATGCCGACTTGAAGTGTTTATGGTGGAAATGTCATTTGAGATCCTGACATGTCTGACCACACACAGGCAGACGTTTTGATAAATGTGCAGCGTCGGGAGAACTGTGGGCAAATATTTGAGCACTGTTAATTGAAAGAAAGCATGGTTCTCTTTCTTCCTCCCCGTCTTGTAGAAAAGCACATGTTTTTATAGATAAAGTGTTTTTTAATCTATTTTTGATGCTTTTAGGTGATGATTCTAAATCTCTTCTGTTGTCATTCCACTTTTTTGAGATAACATCAGCATCGATTTACATCCTATTCAAATTCAGTTACCACATACCACCCAGCTGTCTGGGTACGTACACACTAGAATACACACTTACTGCAGTGTAAACGCAACAGTTTTCCTTTCACAAGCTCTTTGTGATCCTTGATTCTAAAGTGTAAAGTTTAATCCTTTTGCATGTGTTTATGAAATAAATCACAGCTGTGGGAAAAGAAGGATTTTTATCAAATAGAACCGTAACAGTTAATCATCATCATCGGCCATTACTGTATTAAACAAATCGCACTTGTTTTGTCAGCAAATAATTGAAATGTTCACTGAACTACAATCCAGTTATCTTGTATAATTACAGTCCCTTTTGAGTTTATGCTGTGAATGTGTCTGCTTTTAGAACAATTACAGTCAATTAGAGAAGGTTTGATTTAGGATCCACTTTCATGTAAAACACAACGTTATGTTTGTTGTTCAGAGTTACCAGCCTTCTGACTTCTCCGGGCAAAGGGAGACTACTTCGTGATTGCTTCGTTATGTGGACTCAGCTGTTCATTTTAGTATTCTTATGCAGGTTTTTTTGCTCATGCACTGAGTTATTGATCCTGTTATTGTGTTTTTCTAGGACACTGTCCCTGTGAACATGTGAACTGCATACAATTAGGGCTCATTATTTTCCTTTTTCATTACTTTAAGAATAAACAAACAAACAACAAAACAAGAATAGAGTAGTATCAGAAGTTTATCTTATTTTGTTCATTGCTATTTAAGATTTTCTTTTAGCAACTCTGGCTGATCTGCAGCCTAAATCACGGCATTTCTATTCTTTCTGTTAGTGGAGGATAGTTTGAAGTGTGCATGTGTGCAGTGACCATGTTTGGTCTAAAAACTGGTTGCTGTGTCTGGGATTTTGGTCCGGTTGACCTCACCTCTAAAATGCTGCTGCTTGAAAAAAAAAAACTGCAATTGAGCTTCTGTATTTTGTTCCTTCAGAGGATGAAAAGAGGATATCAAGATCCTGTCTGAGATTTCCTGCTACAGCTCTTTAACAGCTCCTCACCGACTGTTACAGTTTTACATTTAACTACAAGTGCAGCTTGGCCTCTTAATATCAGAGGAAATGTTGAAGAAAACTTGCAGAAGCATCTCCTTCCGCTGATACACCAGACAGACAGATACACCTGCTTGCTGTAGGTCAGGAACTTAGTCGCAGCTTTAGACCAATCAAAGAGCCAGTGCCAGAGAGATGTACAACATATCTTAATATACTGTATGTATAGGTGATAAATGTATATGTTGAGTGAAATTAAGAAACAGAACTAGAAAAGGAATCCCTGAAGCATTTCTCACTGTTAAAGGTTATACAAATAATATCTCATAATATCTCCCTCTGTTTCTCTTCCTCTCACCCCTGTGTCTCTCCACCCCTGCAGACGTTATCTCCCTGGGTTGGTTTGAGGAAGATCAACGTGTCGTACTGGGGCTGGGAGGACACGTCACCGTTCACCAACACCAGCCTGCGATGGTTACCTGGAGAGCCCAGCGACTCAGGCTTCTGTGCCTACCTGGAGCGGGCGCAGATGGCTGGTCTTAAAGCCAACCCCTGCACGGCCACCACCGACGGCCTGATCTGTGAAAAACCTGCCGGTGAGAAAGAATGAGTGAGCTAAAAAAATAACTTTGTCTCACATCATTTCCTTTTCTCTCATCCAACATCTAAACTTTTGTCTCTGGCCCTTTCTCCATTTGTCCCATTGCTCAGGGAGTCCGCAGAGTCAGAGTGCTCGTCCCTGTAAGACGCCCTGCTCTCTGCGCACCAGCTGTGCCAACTGCACCAGCCAGGCCATGGAGTGCATGTGGTGTGGCAGTACGCAACGCTGTGTCGACTCTTCGGCGTACGTCATCTCCTTCCCCTACGGACAGTGTCTGGAGTGGCAGACCCAGGACTGTGCTGGTGAGACGGGGAGAAATCAAGCAGGGGGATGGGGTGTTTGTGGTGGTCAAGGGTGGAGATTGCCATACATGTGTCGTACTGGTTTCAGGTGTGGGTTCAGGTGTGTGATTTACTATTTGTGTGTTTCAAAAAACAAGAACAAAGTTTGACAAAAAAAAATCTTTACTGAATGTCCGCTTACTAGCTTTTCCCAACGCATTCAACCACACTTCATGGTCTTCATCAACAAATGGGGTTTAATCATTTCTCAAGCTCGTCAAGACCAAGAGATGTGGCTGAAAGCTCTGGAAAAAGCTAGCAAGAGGGCCTTCAGTTATGATTTTATTGTCAAACTACTTTTTCCAAGGTCAAGAAAGAACTTCATGGTCAGAGATGCAACGTGTTTTTTGAAGTACTCTTGTTTAGTATAATTTTAGGTGCTGATACTAAGACTAACTATTGTTGCTCCATTACATTTTAGAGAAATATTTTAGTTTTTACTCCACCACATTTATCTAACAGCTTGAGTTACTAGTTACTTTCTGGATTAACACTGTAGTATGTGCAAAACATTCATTTAATACGATGCACTGCTATGATGCTGAATATGATGTAATGACATGACATATACAGTTGCATGAGCAAGCATAGAGGTTATAGCTATGTCAAAACATGTGTGTCTACGAGCACAGACTGACATAGATACAGATATACCAATAAGAAGAATGAGGTGGTGTATACTCGTACCTTTGACGATGCAACCAGAGTACGTTGTATGAACATGGAGTCATTATAGACTCCTATCGATCCCTTTCTTATCAGCAGTCAGGTCTCTGCCTCTCTCACACACACACACAGTGACACAAACACACACTCCAACACCGAGGCAGTGCCACCTCTCCTGTAGCTACAGGGCAGAAAATCGATCATCTACAATGACACACGACTGATTCAATATGAAGTCCTCGCTGCTGTCTCTTAACATTCCTCTCATATTAACACCTCCCTGGGGGTACTGAAGGTTTTTCAGCTTCACCGCTGCTTCTCCATGTGGTTCTGTTTGAGTACATAAGTGTCTGCAGGAGTGTTTGTGTATGTGAGACAGACAAGGGGTCGTGAACCAAGACACCAGACAAAAAAGTGGCAAAGCTGCCTGGCCCTGCTGAAGCCTCCTTGAATTTGCAGCCAATGGTGATTTCCACTGTTTTATAAGTCGATTTCCAGCCTAACTGCTGAGTAGTTTTCTGTCTAAATAACATTTCTGTAGTAGCTGCAGCCATTTATCTTTTAAGATACTTCTGTGTTCACCTGTGTGGGTTTATGAATTCTCCACCAGGAAAGGAACATTGAGATTATTAGTAATTAAAGCTGCATCAAGTGATTTTTGACCTCAGATGGCAGAAAGACTCCAACACAATCTCACATCAGCTCGCACCTTAAAAGGACTGTTAACAAATATTCGCCTTGATTCAATGGAAACAGAGAACATGGGCATCCTATTTGATTCTTCTCTTTCTTGTCATGTGTTGAATGTAAGTCCAGTGTTTACTGACATTTGACATATGTCTTGTTTGAGCCACAAACTCCCCTTTTTTCAATTTGTCTTGTAGTATTTTACAGACATTTGTGTACTTGAGAGAGTAGATTACAATCAGCTTGAGCTGAGAGCGGTGGGGTCACAGCTTGGCCCAATCAACCAAAAGCAGAGACCTTAAAGCTGCAAAGTTGGGTGTTGCTTCTCTGTGGGATCAGAAGTACTGGCACATTTGATGCAGAACATCCTATATGAAAAAAGCTTTGTATGTTTTGTTTTGGTGCTACACATTTAAATATACTGAAATGTATTTTGAACACCCAAAGAAGTCCTTTTAATTGTTCTACATGAATCACTTAGCCTGATGTAAATTAAGAAATGCTACTTGATCTGGAGTCGCTGTTATTCAGTCATTCATGTTTAACGTGGACTTCTGCAGCCTGTACATTCAGTGGTTGAAAAGGTATTTAAATCCTTTACTTACATCATCACAAAATGGAAGGAAAGAGCCAATGCCACAAACCTGAGGTATTGTTTTTGGTATATCTATAAGAACAATGAGAAATACGATTGATCGACTTTATATACAATACTATACAATAAATGGAATCAACAGGACCGACTGCAGAAATTAATTTATTGTTGACTTTCCCTTTTTTTGCGCCTGATTGTCCAATTCACAAACTTATAGCCATAGAGACGGCTGGACCTGCAGCATGACTAAACAAGTGAAGCTTGTTTATGATAATGTTTACTGATGATTTGGAAAAGTTAAGGTAAAGTACAGACATATTTTATTCTGCAGTTCAAGAAGTTTCTGGTAGAAATAAAATGAAACTGTCAAAGTATTCCTCTGAGGCCAAACTTTTTATTGGCGTTTTCTGTCTTTTGTTAGACAAATAGTCAATTTGCAGCAAAGTGTTCTTGTTTCTGAGGAGTTAAGAAAACCGCTTCAAAAAGTTTGAGATTTTTTTGTCCTTTGACTGGTGATCATTATTCCTTGCTGGTGCCAGTAGTCTGAGTGCAGACAGCTCTCCAGCCTACTGTTAGCAAGCCAAGATTGTTTTCCCTTCTTTCGTTTTACCTTCAGTGCTTACATAATGGCAACTTTTCTCTTTTATTATTCATATTTCAGTTTGGTGGCAGAAGGTGTGTAGGATGCTTTTGTTCTGCCACTTTCTACCTTTGTTGCTCAAAGTACAGCATATAAAATAGGACATATTTTACTTTTCAAATTCTCAGGTATAGCATTGTTTCTCTTTTACAGTCCATCGCTCTTTGCATGGTGTTTCATACTCAACTTTCTGCTTCACTTCTCTTGTTTATGGATTAATCATGTCTTGTTTTGGAAGTGAGGCCTGCAGGCTACAGCTGAAGGATTCATGACCTCGGCTTTGTTAGCTGCTTTCACAAAAAACGATTGCTTGTCTGAGGATCCAATTTGAACTGGGTCATTTCTTTATCAGATAAATTTGGCCCAAGGCTTTGTGTATCATTCCCATTTTTCATGTCAGCTAGAGGCTAACTACACACTCCTCAACACAGCCTCTTGAAATAATTAGCTCCAGCGTTGCCCCAGCAGTCACATTTGGAAGTTTTGGGAGCTCCTTCGAAAGCAAGCTGATTTTTCAATCCCAGCCTAATTGTGGTGTACTAGGTTTCCTCTTGTAAACTGGACTTTCTTATGCTTATGTGACAATTTTAAGCTGCACTCTGCGTTTTTTTTTTATTTTTTTTACAGCTTCTCACATCTCTGCCTCCAGCACCTGGTCCCTAGAGGTCTTGCACCTGCAGCTATATGGCAGTGAATATGGCATCTGTAAATTAGTCGTTAAATTAAACTTTTGATTCTAGATGTTGTCAGCTCCACAACACTCCTCTCTGCATAGCTTGTAAGGTCAGTGTTTGCTTCTGGTGTATTTCTGCTGAAGCCACAGTGGACACCCACGTCCATCCTGCATCTATCCTGTTGGTACTGCTGTCAGTTGTTTTTTCACTGTCGTTCAGTAGATGGAAAGATGCAGAAAGACGTGACTATCACAAGCAACTGCTTTTGGAGATAGAGAACAACTGCAGTGATAACTCTGCAAACTGGGAGCTCATAACACTCAGTAGCATGAAAGCGTCATAACGCACATACCAAAGAAAAACCAATGAATCAATACCAATGCAGTTACAAAGTAGATATCAGCAGCAAGAACAGAAACTAGTATTCAGCAAATGCTATGACATCATTGACAAGGAATCAGCAGGAGAGCGTTGCAACAGAAAGCAACCAAATCTCAAGATTCAACATATAAGTTGCATGTTAGTACAAGCAGCAGTAGCTGATGACGTGCATGCATGTGAAGAGTCGATCCCATGCTACCACGTCTCAAACAGGAAACTCCAGCTTTAGACCACAGCACAAACACAAATGATTTCCTTCACAAATCTGTCCGAAGCGACCGACCTATTGCATAGAAAAGTCAGCGTACTCCATACGTATTTGAACAGTGACATATTGTTGTTTTGGCTCTGCACTCCAGCACATTGATTTTGTGGTGAAACAGCGACTGTGGTTAAAGTGCTGCCTTTCAGCTTTGATTTGAAGATGCAAACATCCAAAACAGATGTAAGCAGTGTAGCCTGTTTTAAACTCAGTTCACCAATTATGAATGAAAATAAAGTCATCATTTTTTAATATTCACCTGCATCAGACACTTGGTTTCTTACACTACCTGCCGATACTCTTCCAGGTCTGTGTGCTTGATTTTTAAGTGTGCTGTTAATGTACACTACTGTTCCACAAAAGAGTACACAAGGGAAATGGTGGGTCTGCTCACTGCTGGAAAAAAACAAAAGTAATTGTGTCTCCAGAAACACAGCGGAAAACAAACCACAAAAAGCATTATATCTTTTGAAAAAAAAAACATTATGTGTACAAACTGCAAAAATATACCATGACAATTAGTATATAGTACACACAATACTATATGCAAATAATAAGTAGTATGGAATTGGGACACACAGGTTGTGGGTTTAGGCGTATTGTCCTCTTGCATTGTCCTAAAAGAGTTTAATTTTTTATTTTTTGGTCATTTACTGCGTGTATATTGTTGTTTAGACAGGCGACTACAACAGTCAGTGACTGTGATTTGATTATAGTTGAACATAGGTTTCAGATGAATCTGTCTGTTACACACACACACACACACACACACACACAGGCAAGCCAGATGATGGTTATGTTGTTGTAGCTGATATTGGTTTTGCTGCACAGAGACATAGGCTTATTTTCTCTGAGGCAATCTTCACGAGACGTGTGTGTGTTTTTTTTCCTGTCCATCCCACATGATGTCTGTGTGCTGTTTTGTAGCTTCACATGCTACGAGAAGAGTGAAGGAGAAGGCAGCTTATGGGTCCTACACTTGATGTATTATGTATAGGGGCTCACAGATCTGTATGCTACTGGCTTCAGCAGTGCTAACTGTCAAGTACTGTAGGAGCAAATGGATTACACAAGATGAAGCCAGATGATACGTGCTATCCCGGGACACCAAATATCAAACCCAGTGTGATGAACAGAATGTGGCACGGAGACGATTGTGCAGAGAGAATATTTGATAAGATGAAAATTCCCCCAGCAGGAACAAGCAGTCTTTTTCTTTGCTTCAACAAGATAGCCTAAGTTCGTCAGAACATTTGTCATCTGTTGTGTTTAGGTATCCTCTAGGTTGTTTCTGTCAATGAAGACAACTAATATCCTGATTTCAATAGAGCCATATATTTTGGGAAGGTTTTGGAAAGGAACACAAGAAATGTGTCCTTTTTTCTGTTCATATCAGATGACGCATGTGGTGGATGTTTGCTATATAGCAGCCAGCGCCTGAGAAATGTTGTGCTTAATGTTTCTTGTTGACAGAACTTTAAAGGCATTAAGGCTCTCAGTCTCCAAGTGACGACAGCAGCTTGTGAAAGTTTTTAGCGACTGATGTTCTGTGGTGCGGGCTGAGATGCAAGCGCATGTCCTCTTGGATTTGACCTAGTTACTACATTTATGTTCATTCTCATTCACATGAAGTCGATAGAAACCCTACAGATATGGTGTTCCCTGACTTTGACCAGAAAATATTATGAAAATTGAGTTGATCTGTATGTCTTTGATACTCCTTTAAAATGGTAACTGTACTTTGTTTTAAGCCATGCTGGCAGCGGTGGTCTAGAGATTGCAATGCTGGTTGGTCAGCTGGTCAAACCACCACTTTGGTCCAGGGTGAAATGTTTTGGAAACTGTCGGATGTATTGCCGTGAAATATTGTGCAGACATTCATGGTTGCCAGAGGATGACTTATTGTTTATCACCTTCCCTCTCATCATGTGCCACCAGCATTTTAAGGTTTTCACTTAACCAGTGCTATATCTTAACATTTACTCAATGGATTGGCAGAAATGGAAATTGGTACAGACATCCGTGGTTCCTCGACTATATATTGTAGTGACTTTTAGTGATCCCTCCGATCAACTTCAGAGTGAAATGTGTGAAATGTTTTTCACAAATAATTGTCTGATAAAAGTCTGGTACATATATCGCATTTTCCTCACCAACAAATGTTGTCAACAAATTATATAGACAGACCAAAACCAACAATGTGAAGCACAGAGGAATAAGATATATATCAGGCTTTGGATACACAGATGATACTCGTTAACAGCGTCAGTTCATTGGTGGTTTCAGCCTTTTAATTTGAATTGTTGACAATATGAAAAGCCTTGTCCTTTACAGTAAAACTCAACTAGCACGTTTGTCCTGTTTTAAATTTATCTGTTTCCATCTTAAGTTCATCGGTCTTAAAATGCCTCACGAATCGAGCAGAGTTCTCCTTTGTACATGTGTTAAATTTACCAGCCACAACTCAGAATTTAATTGAAGCAAAGTGCAATGAATGACAATTAAATTACAGTTATGCCTCTTCGCTCATGTCCCTGTCGCCAGTACAGGAGACTGTTTACTTTGCTGTTGAACACAAACAGAGTGAAGACAGAATAATCACACTTTTGCAAGAAATTAGAGGAACATTAACATTTAAGCAGTTTGAGGTTCATAAATCAGCGTCTCTATTTTTATCTTGACCAATTTCCATAAAGGAAAAAATAGCTGGTTGTCAACAGTCTGTCACCAGTTTCATCTTTGGACCATGATTAGATCACATGTTCAGTTTTTAATCATGAAATATGTTTTCCACCCTCATGGGAAGTAGAGGCACCATCCAAAAGGACATTTACTCTAGAAATAGCCTTGAGCTAATGTCATGTAATAGCACACGGTACAGCAAAATCTTTGGTGCTGTTAACTAAAACTAAAGCCTTGTAAACCCTGCAGGCACACACTTGAATGTAACACTTTTCTCTCTCATCCTCATCTACCCCGAGTCCACAAGACCACATAAGGCAATAACCTCTCTTAATTCTTTCCATGTGGAACACAGATGAAGCCAGATAGTTGGAAATGCCATTAAAAATAGAAAAGGCTCGGGCATAGAGAACATAGCAGGTAAATTATATTATCTACACAAACCATGTAAGTGAACATCTAAGGACTCAACATTTTCTGTCTGTGCGGGGATCTCTTTTTGCCCACAGTCTCTGACTTCTGTATGAGCTGCTTTTACTCGTGTCATTTAGTGTCCTCGGGGCCTGTTTCATCATATTTGTGGCATGCAGGCTGATGCATGAAATATTTGATCCATTTGCTGTCATTGATTTTGACATGTTTCACAAATGAATTGCAGCCAAGAGCTGCAAATGCACCCTCGCAATGTGTGTTCAGGGAGGGAGTCTGTACGGTGTGTAGAGATTAAATCTGCATCAGAATATGTTTTTAAGGTGTGAGAGCAATCATGTAGTACTCTCTCTGGCCTCTCTGGAGCATTCTTATCTTCTATACAGTCAGTATGTATTATACATATATATATATATATATAATATGTATATAATTTATTATATTATGATAAAAGGCTAACCAGGTGAGAGCCCTATTTGCTATGAAGTAATTGCTTTGCAAAGCCAGATCACATCACTATTATGAAATTTAAGTTCAGTGATTGAGCCTGACCACACGTGTGTTAAATGATGATATAACCTCTATCTCACGATGCCGGCTCTTTAAACTCCTGAACCACATAAATGATTGTTTAAACAGGTCGCTAAAGATAAAGAAAATGTAGTTGTGCTTGCTACCTTTTTCTGGCTCATGTCCCAAAATTGGTAAAGATTGGATGAAATTTGTAGGAGAACAGAAAAGTTTAAAATAGCAGTAAAGCTAGTTAGGCAGCGGTAGCTAAAGGTATAGTGAAACATTTAAAGTTGAGTGAGTTTAGTTTCTAGCGTATAACAAAGTGCTAGGAGGTCAAATGTCCCCACATGCATATTTTGATATGATTTGGCACCCAGCATGTGGATCATAATGCCTGTTTGTCACCTCAAATGCATCCAAAAACTGATTTTGGTTAAAAGTTTCTGAGAAAAGCAAAGACCAATGATAGACTAGTGTGTAGTGTAGTGTCCAGTCAGGTGTAGACAGTGTTCGTGTTAATGTAAAGGGGAGAACTGAGTGCCTATTGAGCATTGCTTGATCATCAGGAAGGAAGCAAAACTTGGGCAGGCACTGCGAGTCTAATAACCTGGCCTGGAGGGACACAAAATGGCTGTTACAAAGGGTTTTAAATTGGATCCATCAAATCAAAGAGAGGCAAAGAATTGCATTATATTAAAATGTTAAGGTCTGGTGCATGAAAAGCGTGGGTTTTACGAAGAGTGGCTACCAATTTCCTGCAATTGGAATCATATTTTAAGATGATAAACAGGCCTGGTATATTTATTGGGTATTAAAGTCTGCTCTTGGGTATGTAAATATGTGCTTTTCTAGCAGAGGAATCCCTACTGTGTGGTAGATTAGGGATACTGTTGAACTGGCTCTCTTTGAACTATTGACTATTGTAGGGATCCGGTGAGTTGTCATAGGCGAAGTAAAAGGAGGGGGGAATAAGGGGAGGTGAAAGTAAAAACTGGACGGAAGAACACAGTAGGGGAGAGATGAAAAGAGAAGAGAAGAAAAAGTAGAAGAGTTCCATCCTTTGTGATTTCATTTGTGCCTAAAGTGTTTAAAGTTGTCCATAAAAAAAAAAATCTAATTAAATCAAAATGACAGGAAATGAGGGAGGAGAGGTTATAGTGGCGAAGAAAGCAGCGCTGAATGAGCACAAGAGGGGAAGATGGCTTAGTGAATAGAAATAGAAAAAAAGATGCAAAAGAGGAGGATAAAAATGTGGCAGAGAGGAGATAAAGAGTGAATCTGAGAAAGGGAGAGCAGAAGTTTGTAATTATAAAGAGGGAGAGAGAACAAATGAATCAGCATTGCTACAGTTGAATAATGCAACGGGGGAGCCTGCGAACACACATACAGAGGACAAGGGGTGTATTTCAAGCAGAGCTAGCTAGCAGGGACACAGAGAGAAAGAGATACAGGTTCAGCTCGAACATCTGTGGCTTATGGAAATGGCTCGTGTTCAAAAGAGAAACAACTTCTGGTGAAAATGCTAATTTTACTTGACGCTGCATTTGAATCATCTCGCCGGGCTATAAGAAACAACACCTCGGATAACTTCTCTCAACCTTTTGGTTTCTTGTGTACATGCCAAGATACCCACAGTCTTACCTTTCTGTCTTTCTTTGTGAGTGTGTATTCCCACCCTCGCTTTGTAGACTAAAATTTATCATGACAGGAAGACGAGTTGACGTTGAGAACGAGAGCAAAACAAGACTGAAAGGTTCAAAACAATCTCTAAAGTTAACTTTGGAAGGCCAGCTTCTTCCGGAAAAAGCACTTGATTTCTTATTCTTGTCACCTATCGCCTATTCTCTGCCACATTCAGCGAAGAAAGAAAGGCCTTCAGTATGGAGATTTTTGTTTTCTTTTACAAGTATTGAATGCCATACCATAAAAAAATGTGTCATTTTTAATTTGCACCAGTAAAGTGTTTTTGAATGTCACATCCACTTTATGAATACAAATGCATTTCTCAGCACGTGGAATGGTGTTGGAAACACAAGTCAATTTCTTTATAAATGTTGTGGGTCAAAGAAAAGGTGAGAACAAAAGTTGCGAAGTATATTAGAGGAGGTAGATTATATCACTGAAGGCGTTTATTGTGTTTATGCTTTGTTTGAAGCTGTTTGGCTTAACTATACTATAGTGTGAAGGGCAGAATATGGTCAGAATATGGTCAGAATATGCCTTAAAGACACTTTACTTTCACCCAAACGTGTGTTGAGGACATCTTCCATTAGAACATTGCAAAAAAACCAGACATAGCTGTTGTTTAAATGTATTTGTATTAATATAGTAGCACTAGAATAGTTCTGAGCAATGCATTCAAGGTCATTATTCGTCATTCAGTTCAATTTATCACGGTTGATTTTAAAAATCAAACTAGATATACTTGTCAATGAAGTTCTGTGATGAATTAAAGGCCCTGTTCAGACCTGGGTGATCCGATCGCAGGTGGACAGCTCAAAGTACGTCAGTTCAGATCTGGCATTAGAATGCGTCTCCACATGCGTCTCGAGAGACCACTTGTGATTGGATCTCACATTGCTGGTCTATATCAAATAAACACGTACATCATTTCCGTTTGCAAAGACCGAATGCGTTTTTAACCGGCGGGGGCAGCAATGCACTAAACTGTGCATAGTCTGCCGGAAAGAAGAAGAAGAAAAAGAATGCACTTCCCATGCCTTGTCTGACTGAAATTAAAAGAAGAAGACGAAATCAATCGTTGTACTGACTCTTCGGCCCAAATGGAAATCAGACAGTGTGTTTCATGTCTACTCCATCCACGAGAATCCATTTTATCTGTTGTTGTTCTTGTTGCCTGTTGTCGCACTTTAATATGACGCCATTGTACAGAGTACATACAGCGTACATACCTCCGCTTACGAGGAGGACGTCAGTTGAGTAGGTGGTGCCTCATTGTGGCCCAGGACACATAAGCATACACACTGCTAAAAGAATGTGGCCAAACCACATCCGAATGTGGTCTTAGCGATCGAATCTCAATGTGTCTCAGGTGCATTCACGCCTGACTGAGCTGTCCACTTGTGATCGGATCAACCGAGACGCATGTTAATGCCAGGTCTGAACAGGGCCAAAGGCACAATGAAATGAAATTGAAAAACTGTCACTGAATCTTTAACGGAGACCTTGTTCTGCGTAGGTGTGAAGAGCTTACCTAATTTTATCAGAGAAGCCATCACAAATTTTTAGGAATGAAACCATTGGAAGGGTCTGGTGGTGCCAGCATGTACTGTATGCACCGCATGGATCGAAATGTATTAATTTCACAGGAGTCTTCACAAGACAAGGTACAAATCAGTGGATTTCTGTTTTGTAACTTGTCTTGTTTTGTTTTCCACCTTAAGTGTAGTCTGAATGTTGCTTCACTCCCACTGAATGTTGCATCTTCGTTCTTTTTGTTTTGCACTGGGGACCAGGACAAACACATTTTCGTTCCTCTATTTACTCTACTGCACTGTATACAGATGGATGACAATAAAGTCTCTTATCTCTTATTCATCCGTGGAGTGGCGGATGATGAACTTTGACACAAATTCAACAAACAAAATACCAACTATAAAACAGTGTTGACAGTGGAGGGGCTGGAGAGCTGGAGAGTCCAAAACAGAGGAAGTTTGTACTAGCTGTGTTGCATCATCCAATTTTATAAAACGCTTCTCTTCCCCATGAGAATCAATAGAGCTTTTCTCTTCTACATCACCAAGTTTCAAGCTCCACTTATTTTGAGATGTTCCAGACCAAAAAGAAAAAACACAGTAGGTCATTTTTTGTGTCTAAAATGACCTGCAAGTTATGACTGTTGTCAAATTTGCGAGTACGGTATTATCGATATAGCACAGCAAAACTTCTTATGGAGGATGTTGAGTCATTTGGTCCTTTGTAACACTTTTTGAAAGGCACTGACAAACAGTGTAGTCCTGGTGGTTAGGATGTCAGAAAAACATCACAGGATGATCAGAAAACACTCATATGGGTCGTTTTGGTGCTTGGTAAGTTTTAGGATGTGCAAACAGCCTTTGCTGTGGCACTTTCTGGTCTGACCAGGAAGCAAAGAGGACAATAATTATCAAAGATAGAAAAGTTTTACAACTAATTTTGTACTCTAGTATATTGGTTCGAGTTTGTATTTCCATTTGTGACCTCCTCTCGCTTCCAACTGGCTTATGTCTCTTCTGATTCCTCCTCTCCTTTTTTCCCCCCATCCATTTTACAGCCCAGAACTGTTCAGGTCTAAGAACATGTGCAGACTGTTTGGAAAGGGCGGAGTGCGGTTGGTGTGGTGATCCCAGTAACACCGGCAGGGGCGTTTGCATGGAGGGCTCCTACCGAGGACCCGTGAAGCCTGCTAGGCCCAGCCCTGGGCCCCGAGACAGAGAGAAACTACGAGACAGGGACATGGTGCTGGATCAGAGTCTCTGTTCGTCTGATAGAGGCTACAACTGGGCCTTCATCCAGTGTCCCGGTGAGTGAACCACTGGAACAGACCACATACTCATCTATTGGCCACATTAAAGCGAAGGTTTCATTCTGTTTACATCTGTGAGTCATTTTGTCGACAAAAATATAATAGTGCTCTCTGTCTGTGGTGTTCTGTCTGCAGCCAGAACTGAAGTGGCCACTGCTTGTGGCCTTGTCTTTTGCTCACATCAAAGCCCCTAACTGCATTTATATCAATCAGGGTAGATTAAATATTATGTACATTTAGTTAGGTGCACCTAATAAAGTAGCAGCTGAGTGTATATCTCACTCTGTGTTTTTGTGTGTGTATAATTTCCTCCCAGCGTGTCAGTGTAATGGTCACAGCAGGTGTGTGAACGGCAGCGTGTGCGAGCACTGTGGGAACCTGACAGCAGGGACGCACTGCCAGAGCTGCATGCCCGGTTACTACGGCGACCCCATCAACGGAGGGAAGTGCAATGGTGAGTGCAAAGGTCACAGGGGTTTACCTTGTGTTTATTTTTGGTTTGAGCATCGGTTTTATTATTCCTTTCGAAACAAGTGAAAAAAAAATCTGTCAGTGCAGTCTGAATGTTTTAACCACTTTCATCACCTTGTTTGGAGTATTTTAAGTCAAGTTTTATTTTTCTCTTTTCTTGTGCAACAACCCCTCTTGTTTAAAGATAGAGACCGACATTTAAAAATAATAAATGCCTGAAACAAGCTTGTAAGTTTGAAAATAAAGTTTTTAGAGCTCAGTTGTAGACAGAAATAACTAAGGATAGAGATTTTTCCAGCGTGTTTTGGAGGAATTACCCCTTTTAAGCTATAAGTCGCCTTCACTTCTTGCTCCAAAGTGCTTTTATTGGAATCATGAGCCGTTCATTAACAACAGGACAAGCATAAACTGTCGCCAGCAGGCTACAACACTGTAATAGACACAAACAACCTGATGGGGGCAGTGTTTAAAAGCTGTGAGTGTGGGCTTTGGTTTCTGTTGAGCTTGTGGTGACCAGCAGAGCAGTGAAAAGGGAAACTACACATGTAGTCTGGAAAGGATTGTGGTCTGCAGACATTGAGGGAGCAGCACCAGCAGCTTAGTTGAGTCTAGTGCAGCAGAGAGGTTTTGACTCGGGGAAAGACGGTGCTGATGTAGGCAAACGCTGCTTTATGTGCATCCATATTTTTCTGCTTGGAATCCGTCTGTCAGCAGTTTCTCCATGCTTTGTTTTGCTTCATATGGAAATAATCATAGCAAATCCCACAGTGGAAATTGTTAACAACAGATTATGTGTGCGAGTTAGATGACAGAAAGCAGAAGCCACAGGGAAATGGGTGTGTGCGTGTGATTTGAAGGCTCAGGGGGCTGGGTTTGGGAAGGTATACGGTATGGGCCTGGATAGGGAAAAAACATCAGAGATGGGAGAGTGTAATGAATGAATGAGTGACTGCTGGAGTGTGAGGGAGGGAGGGAGGGAGAAGTGAGAGGGAGGTGCAGTAACATCAGTCTTCCTGTGACAGATGTGCGTTTTGGCTTGGCGGCGGCGTGACATTAAATCGCTCTTAATCATTTTCTTATTTCCTGAGTTGACTGGTGTCTCCGTCCCTGGCGGCTTTCGTGGCGAGCGCAGCGCTGATAGATGCACGCCTCTCATCGCCTCTGTGCAGGACAGCCTCTGATGCACTTTCGCTTCTGCTTTAGCTTTCTTTGCAATATTTTTCTTTTCACTCCATCCTCTGTCTCTGTGTCTTTTTGACTTTTTTGTTAACATCCCCTGGTCACATTTTCCCTGCTGTTTCTCTCCCCACATTTTCTCCCCACTCTCTTTCATGCCTCCTTTCCTTTTATGGTTCATGCCGTATTTGTTCAATTTATCTATCCCTTCCCTTCGTTCATCCATTATCTTGCCTTTTCCTCTCTTCTCTTCTCCTCGTCACCTCTTCTCTCATCTCCTTTCCTTTTTTTCCCTTTCCCTCCTCTCCTCTTGGTCCATTTCCTTTCCTCTCTTCTCTTCTCATCACCTCTTCTTTCCTTCCCAGTAATGTGCTGGTTAAACTGGCCTCATCCATCCACCTCCATCCTGCTTATATCCATTTGCCTTTGCCTCCTTACACTTATCCCTTCATTCTTCCCTCTTTTACTTCCTCTACACCTCTGTCATTCCCGCTAACAGTTCACAATAACTCTTTGTCTTAAATTTCCCCCATTGTTCATCTGTCCATCCATCCATTCATCCTTCTTTCTATCTCCATCCTTCTCAATCGCTCTTTATAAAAAGGACCACTAGATTTACCTTGGGCTGAACTACTGGGAGGCAATGATGTGTGGACGATTAGAGGATTGAACGGTATAAAGACAGCTTCGTCCCTACCAGGAAGGGGAAAAGGCCTCGGCTCATAGGGTTGAAAAGAGGATGGAAGGGTGAGAGAGGCAGCGGGGGAGGGAAAAGGGGAGAAAAAGGGGTAGACGGAGTGTGAGAGGAGGAAACGGAGACAAAGACAATCAGACAGAACGAAAAAGAGATAAAACCATGTGGTGAGATATACAAGGTTAATATCGGTTGAAAAGGACAGTTGCCCTTGGATAGAGAGACGATGAAGGAATAGAGGAGGAGATGGAGGGATAAATAGAGAGGAAGAGATGGAGGACAGACAGAGGAGAGGGGAGTCTGTCCGTTCCCCTGTCCCTGTGATAGATGATTAACTAACCTTGTCAAATCTGGATGAAGTGTGTGTCTGTGTGTGTGTGTGTGTGTGTGTGTGTGCAGGGCATTAGTGTCCCTTTTCTCTGACTGTACAGTTCACCTTGTCCTGCGCACATACGAAATCAAAAGCACTCACACCCGCCTCCAGAGCTGCAGCTGACAACATGTTGGATGTCTGTTTAGACTTTTAGTCTCTGAGAGCAAGAACATGCATTTCAAAGGCTGACAGGAAAGCTGCATGTTTTTATGCACATCCCGGGAGTCTTTGTTCTGTTGATTTTTTGTCTCGTCTTTATTACAGCGGAGAGACAGACTGATGTTTTTCTAAATTTTCTAAATCATATTCGTGACGGGAAAGGTTGTGTCGGTGCGTACTTGCTTGTTTTGCAGATAGAAACATCCACACCTGGAAGTAGCACAAACACAGTTGTGTCACTGAGTGGTTTGTGGTTCGCTTAATGGCACGTTAACAGTGGTGCTTGAGGATTAGGAGAGAGTTAAGGTGGATTTATGCGTCTTTGTCAGGGTGTTACAGAGGCTATGTGCTGAGGCTCTGTAGCTCCTCCAAAGTGTAATTTAATATCAAGTCATGAGGCAAGGTAGATACCACATGGACACCTCGAGAACTGTTAGTAGTCAGCTTGTGCTACTTATGTTTAGTTAGTGCTGAAGCCATGGCTGATTTGATAAAAACAACATAAAGTTAATTGACAATTTGCTGCTTTTTTTGCTTTTTTGCTGACCAAACAATCAATTGAAAAATAATTGAAAGATGAATTGATATATATACATAAAAAAATGTTGTTGCAGCCCTACTACATGTTTGTGATTTCAGTAGAGATTGTTATTAAGTAAGTAATGCAAACCTGCCCATCGCCACTCTATATCAGAAAGTGAATGAAAGAATAAGTACACAATTACTGAACTATACATCTTAATAGGGATCACTATGACACGTTCATCAAGTGTTGAGGAGGTTATCTGACAATCAATGGGTTAAATCCTACGCTAAACAAAAAATCAATTCCTCCTCCAGAAGCATCGGCAGCAGCAGAACTACAGGGACGATGTTCAGTGATGAAACTATTTGAATTTTTTTGTGCGCATATGGTAGTTTTAAAATATTTCAAACAGTTACTGTATGTCCCATAGAGCATTTGGGCATTTTTCATAAAAAAACAACAACAAAGCATCAAAATTCATTAGGTCATTAGAAATCTGATTATTAATAGCTGTTGGTAGTCGCCACATTTATAAAATGTTGTGCACACGGGAAACCTGATTTCCTTTATGAAGTGAAGGGAAGAGAAACCTTGTTGACACGTGTTGAATTTGCTATTTTCTTGGCTAATGGCGAGTTTCTAAAGTGCACATTTCTTTGGTCTCCATGGCCGGGGTATTGGTGAATAATCTGATTACTTAGCAATTGAATCTTAACAAGGGTTTTGGAATAATCAGAACGTCGTAGTATACATGTTCCCTGATCTTTTGCCTGTTGAGCTAGTTCTTTTAAAAAACTTCATAAATTAAGTATCTTTCGGCCGGCGCTCAGGTTTAGTGTGGTATCGCCCGCAGCAGGCAGACCACTGTGCTCCCGTGCTTCCCTCTGAATTGTCTTCCAGGCAAGACTTCAGCTTGTATTATTTCTTCTTGTGCTTGTTATCTTTTGCTACCCAGTGCTTCAGTGTATAATGCTCCTCTGCCATCGGCACCTCACGCTGAACAGTTTTATTGCCTCCATAAATTTTGCATGATTCACATCAGGAGCCTCCCTCTCTCCATCTCGCTCTGATACTCTATCTCTCTCTGCACTACCTCACTTGCTCTCTCTGGCTGTCTCTGAAGACTCTCGGTCATGCTGATCGTGTGATGTATGGAAACACTACACAAGTCAAAGGTTACTGTCGGGTCTTGAGGATGTTTTGTCATTCTTCAGTCCCTCATTTTTCTAACAGGAAAAGGAAAGAATAAGATGAATAAATACATTAAAACAAGATTAAAAGATTAAAAAAAGTTATCCCTGGATGTGTTATAAATTCATTAAAACAGAGAGATAAGTTTTAGCTTTGGACAGATATCTTCTTTGCAGTCGAGTATTTTTCCCCCCCAGTGTAATCAAGACCAGAAAGTTGGTGGATGTTTTTCTGGTCATGTCTTTATACTTGACTATACTTTTATAACTTCAACTTTCACCTCAAGACTGTTCTTACCAGAAAAAAAACGGCAGCATTGGTCGTTTGTTCAAACACTTAGAATGTCCTATATTTATGTTTTCCTCTCGAGCAACCTGTTGTGGAAAAGTGATCAAAGACTATCCTCTGTCTGCAGCAAAGATGGAGGTAACGTGAGGTTGTTATAGCGCTGCAAAATCTCGTCAGGAGGAGGTCATGGTGGTGTCCCAACACAATCCTGTCTCCCAGAAATGTGCGTTTATATACAGCTAATGTGCAACAGCAAGTATGTTTTGAAGGAAATGTACTGTAATGTTGACCTGGATGCATTTCCTATGATGAAATATTGTTAATTAACGTATCTGACAACTCTCAAAAAATGTTGATACCGATACTGAATCATTAAAATTTTCAAAGACAATGAATTTCATTTGTTTTCTGCTAAAATATCTGATCTTGCAATACAATACCCATGTAGTGACTACAGTTCACGGTGACTTGAATAACGTGTTTTATCACAATCGTTCCCTAACCTTAACCAAAGGTGCTTTCGTGTCCTAAACCTAACCACAGATGGGAATCTGGATCCCTTAACCTGGGACTCTGGTGTCCTGCGCTTTGTGCGGTCCCTGTTTTCCACCTCCAATATGAAATGCAAGCAACATCACATTGTTTTCCTGCTATAAGAAAAAAAATAAACTGCACTGTCACAAGAGGTCGCTTGTCAGGAAAATGTAAAAATTGTTTTTAGCATTTGAACAAACAACCAATACTGTTGTTGTTTTGGTGAGGGTGGTCCCAACTGACCATGTTTTGTCATCCCCCCTCTCCTCCCTCTAAGCAGGGTGCAGCAGCAGGAGTTCTTTGTAAATTTGTGTTCAGTACAGGAGCTATAGAGATGTTGAGTGCTGTCTCTGCAAGAAACTGGCAACCCAGCAGCATCAACCAGAGACTGGGACAGACAGGACAGCAGGGTAGTGTTCGTGTGTGTGTGTGTGCGTGTGCGTGCGCGTGTGTTTATGATGGATCAGGCAGAGCTGGCTATTGTTGAGCTTTAGCAGCAGTAGAGTAGCAGAAGAGGGATGCTGCCTGCAGAGTTCCTCCATTCAGTCTTCTCTGTGGAAACGCTGCCAAATCCACACTCACCTGCTGTCTTAAGTGTGTCTTAGTGTGTGTGTATGCATATTTGTGCTTTTAAACGTACTGTGTGTTTATGTACCTGTGGAGCCTTGTGGCAGAATTGCTAACTACCCAGCATTCTTAGCGGTATCCAGTCACCGTCCCTCTGGCAGCTCTATTCCTGGCGTCTGACTGGTCAACATATGAACGCATAAACAAACCAAAAGACACACACCTACCTACACACAAAACCACACACATACAAACGGTTCTGTAAATATGATTTTAAACGGCTTTTGAATCCTTTTTGATCTCCAGTCCGCTGCAGCTGTGACTCACGTCTTGTCTAGAATAAGCTGCTTTCTTTGAGATTGTGTGCTTTCATTTATGGCTTGCAGCTCACACTGACATTAACCAGCATACAATTAATGTAACTAGCTCCTATGCTATCATGCAGGACAAGCAGTAGTTTTGATTAAAGTAAAATGAAGTATCCTATGGCGTATTTAGACTAACATGACAACTTGCTTCACACAAATGCAGCCACACCACCCCACACACACACACACACAGACCCATATTATAGGGCTAAAAGTGAATTTTACCACATAAAATGTTTGTGCAGACTGTTTAAAAATGGGGTCACCAGCCAGACAAGGTTGAATAACACCGCATTAGTGGCTTTTAAATCAAATGAGAACCATGCAGAGAAGTGCAGCCACAGCTTCTAAATTATTGATTGTCCTGCGGATGACCGAACATATGACACGTCTGAAAGATTTCACACCAAATTTGTACAATATTAAACAAAGGCTGTGAATTAGTTTAAGGTGACAATTAGAGTGCATTGATCCACTTGCAGATGACATTCTGTACTTGTTACACCATACTTTGTGTCCAGTGCACCCTTTGCAATAGGGTACTATATTTTAGCTTTTAGTGATCTGCTCATTTTTTTGCTCTGCCAGGCCTGATACTGCACTGCTCACCTGAAATCTCAGGTGTAGCTGCTGCTGTTCAAATAGCATTTCATAAGGCCAACCTCCACCACAGGGTGGAGGTTCAAGTTCTCCTGAAGGGATGTTTGCTGCCGTTAGACTGACTGAACTTTTGCAAGACTGCATTTAGCAAGTCTATAGCGACGTCAGGTAAGCACACATACAGTATTATTTTTGATAACTGGGCTCCGACCGATTGTCGAACCTTGGATCCAGGAGGAGCAATGCGGATTCCGTCCTGGCCGTGGAACAGTGGACCGGGTCTTTACCCTTGCAGGGTTGCTGGGGGGTCATGGGAGCTTGCCCATCCAGTGCACATGTGTTTTGTGGACTTGGAGAAGAGAAGAAGTGTCCCCCACGGGGTCCTGTGGGGGCATCTGCAAGAGTATGGGGTACCGGGGCCATTGCTCCGAGCCATCCAGTCCTTATAACCAAAATGAGAGCTGTGTCCGTATTTTCTGCAAAAAGTCTAATAATTTTTTTTTCCCGTGAGTGTTGGCCTCCACCAGGGTTGCCCCTTGTCTCCGATTCTGTTTGTGATATTCATGGACAGGATCTGAAAGTGCTGCCGGGGGGAGGAGAGTGTCCGGTTAGGGGACCTCAGTATTGCATTTCTGCTATTTGCAGATGATGTGGTTCTGTTGGCTTCATCAGACCGTGACCTTCAGCATGCACTGAGCCGGTTTTCAGCCAATGTGAAGCGGTTGGGATGAGAGTCAGCACCTCCAAATCTGAGACCATGGTTCTCTGCTGGAAAACAGTGGATTGCTCCCTCTTAGTTGAGAGTGAGTTACTGCCCCAAGCGAAGGAGTTTAAGAATCTCGGGGCCTTGTTCACGAGTGAGGGTAAAATGGAGCATGAGATTGACAGGCGGATTGGTGTGGCGTCAGCAGTAATGCGAGCATTGTACCGGACCGTTGTGATGAAGAGAGAGCTGAGCCGGAAGGCAAAGCTTTCAATTTACCAGTTGATCTATGTTCCAACCCTCACCTATGATCATGAGCTTTGGGTGGTGACTGAAAGAATGAGATCGCAGCTACAAGCGGCTGAAATGAGTTTCCTCCGTAGCTGAGCTCAGCCTTAGAGGTAGAATGAAGAGCTCAGACATCCGGAGGGAGCTCGGAGTAGAGCCGCTGCACCTTCACGTCAAAAGGAGCCAGTTGAGGTGGTACGGGCATCTGATCAAGAAGAAAGAAGAAAATGGATGGATGGATACACGGCTTTAAAGTGTTACACTGTAGCACGCATATTCTTACTGCCAACAAAAGTTTATACGTACCGCATACTGTTGAAAATGCAGTGGAAATCTTAAATCATACAAATGTTTCATTTTCATTACACTAATAGGCATTATTGTATTAATCCTGTGTAATACATAGGCCTAAAAAAATGACACTTGGGGTAAAATGATTGAAACCTTTTAATTTTTACATTTAAAGGTAGACGGTTCACTGATCTGATTCTGCTGAGCTAAGGAAACTATATTCAAGGGCTCTTTGATGTCACTAAGACATGAAAATCATATGTGTGTGTGTGTGTGTGTGTTTATGTATATTTTACAGGCTTCTTCCGTCTCTTTACTTCATGTTTGCCCCCCTTGCCCTCAACATTTTCACACTGTCCCTTCATTAAACACAGTATAAAGGCATGTCCTCTTTTACCGAACCAAACTGCACCGTCTGTGGAACCGGACAAAGAAAAAGCAGGAGTCAGCCATAGGTGGAAGGTGACATTGATGATGATGAAGATGATGAAAAAAATATTCATGGAGATGAGCATGTGATTGATCATAATCTGGGGAATACAGTAGGGTTCAGTGTTACACTGAAGAAAAGGTAGTTTTGAAAAATGTGATATTTTGAAAGCATTGTGGGGAAAATTTTTTGATTTTTTTTTTTATTCATAGCTGAGAGGCAGCTGTCTCTTAGTACATACAACACATTATGTGTGTGACAAAATTTCTATCTCAGTTTTACTTCATTTTCTACATTTAATTTATAAAGAGAATGTAAGTGAAAATGTTGCAACATGAAGCAGAATAATGGCACCTTACAGTGTTTTTACATTAAGTATTGAAAAAGGAATGAGTAAAATTGATATTGTATTTGTATCAACGCCAACATTTTGTAGGCCAGTGTTCCTAGTAATATATATAGATCTAATAGACCTTAGCTGTAATTGTCCAGCTTCAGTAAAAAGCACCTTAATAAAAGTGTTACATCGAGCATTCAGAAACATCATCTGTTGCATTCACAGTTGATGTCCCAAAGCGAAGAGTTAATTAGCAGCTGTCTGCTTGTGTGAGGGCCGTCTCCGTCTCTAGAAGTGCCACTATGGAATATAGTATGATTAAATTTAGCAAGTGCCAACACTTAAAGGTGTCACTCTAGTCCAGATGTGTACACACACAACACGGTCACCATTACAAGCACAATGGGCGCACAAACACATTTTGTAGTCGTATAATATGATTTCCATGTAGACCCAATCAACACTTCTGGTACAGTAGGTGTAAACATGTTGCACAATGCCATATTTTCAGGAAATCCACGAGGAATTACAGCACTGTTGATGTTCAGACTGTTATAGGGTTGGAGACCTCTAATTAACTTGTTGTGAACATTCTCACTTCAGCAGCCTGCACAAATGACCTGATTTGAGTCCAACGAGTGCTTTGTGTAGAATTGACTTAGGGGAGGTTGGATTTCCGTGTTCTGTTATTGAGAACACTCTTCATAACCATCTTTTGTCATGTTTGGCGGTTTTATATAGACTTATTTTTTGCATTGCAATGCTGTTTTAGTTTTTAGATTAAAATTTTCCAAGGAGCAGATCGATTAATAACAAAGTATAAATTTCTACTGGATGTCCAAACGCACACATTCAAAAGTTGCGTTTTCTGCCGCGAGACGACGCTGATCCATGCCGTGCCTTGTAAATGAGGTCCTTTCGACAGAAGCGCAGCTCAGAATATGCTTCATGTAAAACAAAATGAAGAGAAAAATAGTGAGAAAATACAAATGACACGCTGATTGTGACCCACCCAGTCATTCAGAGTGATTAAGAAAACAAATTGTGTTTGTGTTTCAAATGTTATATTGGTGTCTTTACATGTATTTTTGTGTGCTTGTTTTATTATCTTTCCAAATTGAACAGAAAAGATTTTTTTTTTATTGATCTTCCAACAAGGTCCGTGCCATTGCTGCAGTATGGCCTCATATAATAAGTCCTGTGCTAAAAGGAAATGTCATGTCACAAGTCATTGAAAGATTAACTGCTACACATGTGCAACAAGCATTAATACAGAGGCTACACTGTGATCATGAGAAGTTAATACAGCTCCTGCTCACACCGTTTGGCTATTCAGCTTTTTATTTCCGTCAGTGGCAAATTTCATTTCGAAAAGAGAAATAATAAAAAAGCAATTGAAAGAGGAAATTCCAGTCATAATTCACAGGGTTAAGTGGTAAAAACAGCTGGTCCTAATTCATTTGTTTTATTCACAGTGTGAACTTGTCACTTTCTGTTAGAGCGTAGAGCAGGAGGAGCAGTTAGGTTGTTAAAAGTTTCCTCGATAGATCAGGTACTTAAATAAATCTTACGGATTGTCCTCACAAGTTTAAATTCTTTAGCTGCTCCCTTTTTATTTGTGCTTACATTAGAATTTGTGGAAATATCCACTGAGGAGCATTTGGGAGCAGCAGAGAAGGATTCACATGTTGTGTGGGTGGTTCTGGGTTCACTGGTTCTGAAGTCCAACTGCACAAAAAAGACCCCCCCCCCCTCCTTTCCCACCATTAAGTTGTCTTGAGTTTTGTAACTGCACACCCCTCAGGAATAAGACCCGACTGTAGAAACAGATAAGAGGTTCAGATTGTTCTCTAATATTTCCTCATCCCTACCTGTCTCTGTCTGACTCATACAGACACACAGATTGAAAGACCAACACACACACATACACAGACGGCCCAGTTCCCACCTACACACATTCAAACACACCCTTACAACAGGGGTCTTTTGTATTGTGTGTGTACATGCAGAGGCAGTGGGGTGAGAAATTGTACTCTCTTCAGGGGGCTTGCACAAGTCATGGGAAATATGATTTATATCAAATCAGCCTTTTTTGCTAAGAGATCAGGTTTCTTTTTATTGCGGCTTATTTCTGTGTTGTCAGCAAGTGTGGTGTGTGATGTGCTTTCTCCTCCGTCCATTTCATTCATTCACTCTCTCTTCCTCTTTATGATTCCCCTGCTCCTTCCACCCTTCACCTCCGGTTGCTCTCTCCCTCTCTCTCACAGAATTGAGTTCACATCCTCTGGGAACTTGAATATTATGTGTCTGCAGACAGGTTGGATGAGTAAAGTGCTTATTTTACAACAAGGATCTCCATGTTTAGTGAGAAAGACTGACTGAATGGATTTTATTACATGGTGACAGCCAGTAACATGCATGATGCTAAAGAAAGCTATACCCATATTAAAGTATAGAGGTAGATTAAGATTCCCTCACAGTTTTCATGACATGTCCATTTTCTGTTTGATTAAATCTGGGATGAAGCATTAAAAAACTTTAAGGAAGTGGAAATGTGCTTCTTTGCCTTCTTACCTTAAGTCAGATGAGACGATTTTTAATCTCTGTAAGATATATACTATGGATGCTACATATCATACATGCATATCTGGTATGTCCATCAGTTGGACCCTGAACGTTACAGACATTCATAAATGAATTATAGACAGAATGATGAAAATACAAATTCACCTGTTTCATGGTAATCTTCTTAGCAACTTATCAGATGAAAAGCCATTGGTGCAGCATGGGTGTGAAGATCTGTTAAGGATCTGTCTGTCAGAGGTGAATGGGTATCTGAAATATTTGATTTACTAGAAGAGTGTGGACTTGAAGAAAATTGTTTCCAAAAAGCAAATGTGGAGGAGTTTAAATACCAGGTCCGAGCTAAATGCACACAATCATGGGCAGAAGAAATATGGCAAAAGCCAAAATTGAGACCTTATTGCTTATTTAAGAAAGATTATAGATGTGAAAAATATGTTCAGTATAATTTTCCTAAAAGTCAGAGCTCACTATGTGCACAGTTAGGATGTGGTATATTACCACCACGTATTGATACTGGAAGATACAGAAGCGTGATCAAAGAGGAAAGAATTTATGAATATTGTGAACTAAATGAGGTGGAGAATGAAATTCATTTCATCCTATATTATCCTTTATATCATGATTTACGACAAATATTGTTTAAGTTCATGTTCCTGATTTAGATTTGACAGGTATTGAGAACGCAGATTTAATTGAAACCTTTTTGATAATGTTTTTGCATTTTCTGAACATCTTTCTGAAGCATGGGACAGGAGGAGAAACATATATACTGGATCAAATATACAGTGTCTGGCACTAAAGGATGTGATTTTGTCTTGTTTGAATTTGTGTATTGTGTCTTGTGCTTAGGGGACTGCATTCGTGCATTTGTATATTTGTTGTTTTCCCACTGTGGGATATCTCCTGGACCGTTATTTGTGGGATGTTTTATGTTTAGTTTGTCGTTTAGTTAATGTGTCTGAATAATCCCACGAGGGATGGGTCATGTAAATGACCAGACACGAAAATAAAATATTCATTCATTCCTTCATTCGATACAAAAAAACATGACTTACTCCATTGAAAAAAATGATGATTCAGCCACCAACTGGAGTGCTGTTCAGCATCATTTGGCTCAGCACTCACACTAGTGGCTGGAAGCTGTATGTTTTTTTCTCCTGATAAATGACAGAAAAGGCTGTCGTCCATCCGGTGTCGATATTTTCAGTTTTCTTCTCATTGCAAATTTCATCCCAGTGACTGAAATGTTTTGGTTCCTCCCTTACACAATTGTGATAGATACCATGTTGGTCCTGGACCATGGCTAGATAAGTGCTTTAAAAGTACTCCTACATCTACAAGACAAATGTGTTTAATGATTGTTATCTTGTTTGCCCGAAAGCCACCAATATATCCAGGAAGCACCAGGGTTTGGTTTGAGTTGATGTGTCAGTATGTGAGGACAGCACTCACGAGATGTTGCATGCAGTCAGTGCGTTCAGTGGTTGTTCAATAAACAGCGAGCTGATAGATAAAAGCTTTATACCAAACTGAAGCTGTCTTATAGTTATATTTTTAAACATTACATAAAAGGCACAAAGTGTCACAAAGGCAGCTTTGGAGTTTCCATCTGCTTCCAATCTTTGTGCTAAGCTAGCAAATGTCTGGGACCGTTCTCTGGACTGGACACACAGAGATTCAGCTAATGTTCTTATCTGACTGTAAGACAACAAACAAGATCATTTCTCAAAATGTCCGACCATTGCTATAAAAAATACTCCCAAATCTTGCTGTCCGTTGGCTTTAAAGGTGCTTCTGAAAAGTTTGTAGCTTTCTTGTGTTTGTTGCTACGTTAGCTTGGCTAGCTGTTTACCTTTGTTGTACATTACTTTATTCGTGAACAACACACATTCATGTTTTTAGCGCATGTTGCAGGGTAAGGTGCAAGAAGCAAGCTACAAACATTCAAGCCTACAGGTGGTGAATGTTTGATACTCAAAACATATATTTTTGGTTGATTATCCCTTTGAAAAGAAACACAAAATGACATAGCCTGTAATCACTATGGCAGACCCCCCCTCTCCTGCATTGCCCTTCATTAGTTTTAACAAACAGTCCCCCCTTCCAGAGACTGCAGTCTGAGCCATCATACCAGCTTCCAGTCACGTATCTGCCCTGTATCTATCATGCATAAATGTTCCAGCAGCCTCAGTAGGTTCGGCTGAAAGTTGATTTACTTTGAATATTGTACACTCAGAACAATGACGGCACACTGACAGCTCAGATGAAACTCTCTGTGAACTTCATGGTGTAACATGCTGGGACAGCCTGCAGGCCTGGTTTACTGTTTGATCAGAAGCTTTTACACAGAATATGAAAGGTGAAAGACAGACAGGGAATGTGTCCAGTAAAAATCACAGCAGAGAATGAAGCACCTCATGACATTTAAAATGTACAGAAACATGTCTATAATGTTTGACTCCTCTAAAATAATTAACCAATTAGATTAGTTTATTACAGTTAGTTTTATTAATTTAGAAAAACAAGATTTAAGAGAGTTAGCATCTTCACGTTTGTTATATATTATATAACAATGATTTTATCAGAGTAGATTTTCCAGAGTTAGATTTGATCGATTATGTTACCTGTTCTACATTTTTGCCTTATTTCAGGGCCAACTCTAAAATGACTGAGTTGGGTCTGCTTCTAAAACCTGTACATTTATGATAATTGTGACATGTCATAGCTTCATCTGTTTTCCCCAGTAATGTCATGGTTA
>NTHP01000402.1:302310-318167 GCA_003416845.1 Oplegnathus fasciatus | reverse complement strand
CCCCCCCTCTCTCTCTCTCTCTCTAAATGTCTCTCTGTCACAGCGCTGTTTGTTTTGCTTGAGTCACTCCAAAATGGTGTGCCAAGTAGAGGGCCATTTGTTTGTCGTTTTGATTATGAACGAGCAATTTCCCCCCGGGGGCAGATAGTAAGCGCCCCCAGGTTACAGCAGGTGTGTGGATGCATATTTGTGTGAGTGCGTGTGAGGGAGTATATGTTCTGTGCAAAGTCACAAACACTAAGAGTCAGAAATAATGGGGCCATTAGGTAAAGCAGGGTGTTTTTTCTTTTCTTTTTGTGTGTTTACGTGTCTGTGTTCATGAATATATTGTTTCTTTCTCTCGTACTGAGTTTGTGTTTTTGTCTTTCATCTTCTGTTTCATTCATATTGAACAGAAACGGAGTCAATTTCTTTCTCTATTTGTCTGCATCTCTTTACTGTTTGTTGGTGCCTCACAATAGTTTTCATCTCACATCAACGATGATCGCATCAGGACCTACACAGGCAAATATACCCACTTTGACACCCACAGGCGCACAAAGTATTATTAGTATTTAGGGCTAAATATCGTATCATATACTTGATTTTCAGCACGATACAATACTTTGTTGATGCCTGACTTTGAGAACTATAAACATGCAACAAAAACATTTTTCCCCATTAAACAATAGAAGCCAAACTTGTGTAACATTGATGTTGTCTAAACCAGTGGTTCCCAGACCTTTTTAAACCGCAGCACCCCTTTTATAGTGTCTTTTTTCCATGGCACCCCTCTTCTTTGCTGGTGTTTTGTCTTGAGATGTCTCATGGCACCATTGCCACATTAAGTAAACAAGACTGCAAATCTGACCAGATGTTTGATGCCAGCTTTCAGTAGTTCACAGTCTTTAATACCTGGTGCTATAGACACAGAAAGTATCAACATGCGATACCCAGTGTTATATGTGTTTTTTATATCTATCACTTATTTCATTTTATCTCATTTCTCACTATTCCACCATGGTCCAGCCTCTTGTCTCCTCTTGGAGTTTTTCCTCTTCCCCAGCAAATTAAATTGTTTTCATTTATTTTAAACAATACAAGAGAATACACTAATACACTTTATTCTCTTTTTTTTGGTGCATTTGGTAAACATGGATTTAGATATTTTGTGTATACAAGTCAGAATTTGGCAGGATTTCTTTAAAATCCAGCCATTAGTTTTCAAAATCTGTTCGACCATCAATCAAGGTGGTATTTTGACCAGAAGGCAAACTGAAGGTCACACAGTCACTACAGATCCTCCTCTGGGGACAATGAACATTCAAACTAAATTTCTCATCAGTAGTAGCAGTTGCTGTCGAGATGTATTTCTCTGGACTGTGCACCGTGTGTTTACAGGGCCAATGTGAAAGTGAAGGAGGAGGGTCAAGATTGCTGGAATATGGTCTATACCTGAGCTGCACATACTCTATGAAATCAGTTTGCTCACTTCAGTTCCTCTGCTGCACAAGTGTGGTGACAGTTTAATTTACAACATTCATGAATAATCTTTTTAAAGTAACTTTCTTGGATTTATTTTTGATTTTTACTGTGTGTGTGAGATAGTCTGTGTAGTTTTCTTCAGCACTTTAACATTAGCTCTACCGAGGTTTCCACTTCTCCTTGTTTTCTCTCTCGTTACATTGTCTGACTGATTGTTTGATTGTGTTGATTTAGCTTTAATTGGCCTCCTCTCCAAATGTAACTCCACTAATTGACTGCTAATTTGCATCTTTTACCGTGTTTGTGCTTATGAATGTTTGTCATTTTGAATGTTGCAGAGCAGAGTTTGATACAGTACGTAGTTTCCTGTTTTACTAACTGAGCACTGATTAATTTTAGGCCTATAAAAATGTTAACAGTTGGAACACCTTCACACCTTCAGATTGCTAAAATAAATTACACACACAGGTACACAAAAACACACACACGAGCTGGACCAATATCATTGTGACCTTTAATCTCCAATTTGTTTACCTTAGCGGGGGTTTACAGGAACAGCAAGCAGAGCGAAACACTGTCACTTCTGTGTGTGTGTGTGTGTGTGTGTCTTTGCTTGTGTAGCTGAGTCAGAGTGTGTTTTAAGTGATGAGGCCATCCAGTCCTGTGTGGCCCTTATCTTGTCCCCATTAGGCTGTTGTAAGCAGCTTAAGTGTCCGTCCCCTTTTTGTCGGAGCTCTGCGTCCAGGACTTTAGTGTCCCCCAAGAGAGAAAATAGCTCACCCTTCTCAGCCTCCAGCAAGTCTGCTTATCCTTCTTCTCCGTGGCTCTTCATGTTGGGCTTAACACGTACATAAATGTGAAAATATGTGAGCCTCAGGACATGGCCAGGCAGTACCAGAGGAGAGCCAGCTTGCTAGCTACATGACCCGCTTTGTTTTCGCTTTGGTCATCTTTGTTTTTTGAGGTATAATTTGGCAAGTGTGTTATTGATTTATACAAGCTACATTTCTAGCAAGGTGAGTTTGTTAGCTCACTAGCTAGTTACACCATCAACTCTCCACATTGTATCGGGGCTGACAGTAAACCGTCTCATGCGGCTTTGGCACGTGCAGTAGAGTTATAGACTAGAAGTGCTAGAAGTTGTTTTGTTCATCCAGGATTGTGGAAGTAAAAATTCTGTTCATACTCACGTAGACAGTGAAACTCTCTCCAGACACTCACCTTTCTTTTTCAACTGCATTAAAAAACATCAGCTTCATTGATTAAAAAGCCAAAGGTACAATAAAAACTTCAGGAGAAAATTAACTATACCACACCAAAGCTGCATTTCAGTGGCTGAACCTGATGTCTAACCTCCTCTGGGAGGAGGGAGAGCCACTGTTTGTATAATTGGAAATATGACCACAGCTTAAAGAAATAATATTTAGTGATTAAAATATCTGATAGAAGTATGTTTTTAGATCATATTTGTCTCCTAAGAGGACCCAAGGCCATTTATGTCATCACATTTATCACAAGAAATCTTCTTGTGCTGAAATAGGCTTAATCCTCAGTGCTCTCCTTTGTGGCAGTCGGCTGGAAGCGACTCCAAAGCTTTTAAAGTCGCAGAGTCCTCTTGAGATGACGCTGCTCTGTCTCCGAGTCTCTTCTCTGGATCTCAAACTGTTCGTTTAATAAGCCTCTTTCATCCTCTCTTTAGCGTCACTCCTCCACTTCTGAAGCGCAGTCCATTTTTCTTTCTTTTGTTCTTTATTTCCTTTCCTTTTCTTCCTCTTCTTTCTTTTCTCAGAAAACTGCTGGGCAATATAGTTTTTTTTTTTTGCAATTGGTGATTCAAACAGGATTAATACACATTTTGGTCCTACAAGTGTTTTTCAAGTGATTTGTTGACAATAAAAACTATATAGAATATTGCCGGCCTTATCCTTTAACCGTTATATCTAAATCTATAGGAAGTGTAAAGTGTATGTTATGAACCTGCACTGCCTCCTTTTTACAGACTTTATTTACTGTACGTAGTTGAAGAAATTTTCTACCGCTCACTTTACGTACATTCACTTTTTTTCTATTTCTAAATAAATATATTAAATTTAATTGATTTTTAAAGACGTGTCTGTCATTCAGATGACAAAAATAAATTAAATAAATTATCTGCCATCGTTTTCATACCCGGTAAGTAATTCTGTATCAAAGCTATAAGACAAGAACTGAGTGCTGCCAAAAGGAAATGAAATAAAAGCAAATGCAGCTTCTTGAAAAGGACCAATCTGTAGTGGTCTAGACGTCAGGTGGTCTCTTAAACTGATTCACAGGCTACTATTAGACCAAAAGTATCATGCCGCTTCTTTATTTGTTTTATTGTCGTTCTAAACTCCTGATTCAGGAGGGAAGCTCCGTGAGGCAGCTGTGGTTTAAGGCCTCGTCCTTGGCCAGGGTTTATAGAAGAATGAAATATTCAGTATCCAGCGCTGCTCCATGACCTCCTGCAGCACTACAAGAGAATTCACAAACATGCAGGCTGTAAACCTTACCTGCCCTCTTGCTCTTGTTCACTTATTCCTCTTTCTTCCTCTGTTATTCTTTTCCTGTGTGTGTTTTCCTTATGCTCTCTCTGTTCTCTCCCGAACCTACCTTGCTTTGTCTTGAATCTCCGTCTTGAGTCCTCCCGCCCTTCCTCGGTTACACTGGGAAACAGTGTGTGGACTGAGGGGAGCTTTGGATGATTTATTGTCCATATTTAGTTATGCATGGCAAATACCTGCATATGGGTTTGATAAGCAGTGTGTTTTCTTTTTTCTATATGGCCATGATACAGAACTTCATCAAGCTGTTGCAATGTCAATAAACACCCTCTTTGTTTTTCTTTTTTTAGTCTTCCAGATGAATGTCATATAGTGCCACTCACACACATACACACGCACAAAAAAGACTCCATCACGGTGATGCAAACATTCTTTAAAGACATGTTAAAAGCCTTGACATTATGATAACAATTACATTTGGTCCGCTTATCACATTTTTAACATTTCTTTTCCATTCGGCTCGCAGTGGAAGTTTAATAACTCTGGCTTTTGTTCTCTACTGCCAGGCAACCATTTTGCTGGTCTGAACTACTTAAGGTACACGTCATCCATCTTGACACTTTAATGGCCTCAAAAGCATGCACATCATTTCTTGATGATGACTGAAAAAAAAAACCCTGTAACCCCGATATTTTTCCTTAATTACTTTTGCTGAGTGTTGAAATTCACATTATTCTTGAGAGCCCTTATGTTCCTGGACCACGGGGTCCTTTGAAACTCATACAAATTCCATTATGTATTTTGAAAAATTCATCAGATTTCCTCCTGGAAAAATCAGTTGTTTTTTACCTACTTGTGTTGCGTTTGAGCTAACTGGTCATAAGAGACTTTGCCTTAACCTAAAGGTCACAACGTTCAACCACAGCCAATTACTGTCCATCAACAAATGTGTGTCTTTTTAAAAGACAGTCAACCTCTCCCTGGTCACAGTGAATAACTGAGAAATGGCTGAAATGTCAAAATGAAATGCAAACCCAAAGCTGAGTAGATTGTTGTTTGACAACAGTGACTGGCAGGGCCTGACAGACATTTTTTCCACAATGCTTTTTTGGGGGGGAAATATGTCCATAATGACAGTGGTCGTTGTGTTTAAACTGAAATGTCGTGGTGTGTTGCTCTTGCCATTGTTAAAAGTATGTCAAGTTTTCTATCTTTTCTTTTCCATTAACCAGCACTGATTAATGTCAATCCAAAAAGAGAAATCAACATCTGAATGAAAGAGATGAATACAAAGCTACTCCAACTACCATAAAGGATGACTGCACTAAAAATCTGTCCTATTCAATGTTCACCCTCTGTGATCTTGAAGGGTTGCAAAGTTTCAAAACCCCAAAGTTTCTCCACGATATAGCTAAATATACTACTTAATGTATCGCGCTATTGCCCGCTCATGTAGCTCCAAATCTCCAAGCCTGAGTAAGTCTTGTATTTAGCAATATATTGGCAGAGCAACAATTGTTCTGGAACACACTGAGCATGTGGATCAACTTTAGAGAAGTGGATCATGTTGCAGGAGTGGTTTGAGGAGTTTACATCCTGTAGACATTGTGGTCTGTTTTTTAATACATTTATCCGTTAATGTGTCTCCACTGGAATCAATTGTAACTGCTGTGAGTCCAAGCTCAATGCAGCTGCCATCTTCCATGAAGGAGCAGCATAAAACTTTTTTACCAAGCATCTACAAGCTATAGTATTCACTCTCTAACACTACAGTTCAGTGTGTTCTCCCTGATAATTATATGTGTCTGTGTGTGTGTGTGTGTGTGTGTGTGTGTGTGGGCGTGTGGGCCCCTGGGAAAAAAAAGAGAGCAGCTATGGCTAGACATGACTGTCAAGGGAAATCACCTCGCAAAGAGCTGGGAGAAGACAATACCTGCAGCAAGGGCCCACCTGACACATACGGCCACACAAACACTCTAACACGAAAATGTGTGTTTGTAAAAAGTCACCTCTTGTTGAATGCTAATGCCTTTATTCTCTCTCTCTCTCTCTCTCCTTCTTCTTTTTCTCTCCCTCTCTGCCTGTCTCTCCTTTCCTGTGTTATTCCAGATGTGACTCAGAGAACCGTTACCTTGGTAACCCTCTCCGAGGAACATGTTATTGTAAGTATCCTGCCACCACGACACCTGAGTCTCCCTCTCCTCCCTGGTCCTCACACACACACACACAGAGCTGAAGTGTTCCTGCATATAATGTCAATCTGTGTCCTGTGATTATCACTTATAAACTCGAGCAAGGAAGGTACCCAGAAAGCAGATGCCAACCCTGCTAGCCTTGGACATAAAATGGCGAGAGTCAATACTTACTTCCATGAAAGAACATGGACTCGCTGAGCTTCCGAATGCATCACAGTCAAACTGTGTCGAACCTTTGTGACAGAAAAGTAACCGTGACCCGACAGTTCAGGAGCTAGAGCGTGTGTGCACGGATAAACTGATACTCCACTCCAAATCTGCCCTTTGAGTACCAGTCGCCCGCTGTAGAAGCAAGAGGTTGCATAATCCACCGTTCTGCCATTTATCTGTAAACTCACTGGGATCCAAACACTCATATTTGTCACAAAATAAATCTAAAGGAAAAAACTCCCAGCACAGTTTAGGAGCTTCGAGGAGGGTATGACACCAAAGCAGTGTATTTAGTCCAGTTTTGGCAAAGCAGTGACCGTTTGCAACATGTTTGGAACTACTCGGCATACAGATGGACACAATTGAGTGTACAGATATTACACACACTATTATTTGTATTTGCTTTCTGATTACAAAGAGCCTCAGAAGTGTAATGTACAGAAAAAATATATTGCTTCTTGATTCTGTGCCTGTACTTTTGTCTTTTGGGATGTCAACTTACAGTAAATCGAACATTTTTAGCATTCCTCGAGACCCAGAAGAGAGTAGGAACCCATCGTGTGGACAGTTTATACAGCTTGACAGATCAGATACAGTGACACAGCAGAATAAAGGTAGCAGGGATACTTTACAGACGTTTCCAGTCTATAGAGAATAATAAGAAATGACTGCAGTGAGTTCAGCTAGCTACAGCACATTTAAATACATGAAGGGCTCATCCAACTTCACAAAAAAGTAGGTCTTTTGTCAGTAGCTTCCAAAACGACTCTTATGACCATTTTGGAAAATTACTGTTAACTTTTTTTCTGATCTGAAACCTCTGTAGTTAAGTTTTGATTAAGTTTAGGCAACTAAACTTTTTGGTTACAGTTAGGGAAAGACTGCGGTCATGGTTTAACAGACGTCAGCGGTAGATGACGTGCTGCAAACCGTATTCTCCTGTGTTTAAGTCACATTCTTTGTACAGCACACCCCACCTCAACCTTCTTCCTATTAGGTCTTGCTTTGCTAATAACGATGTCACGCTGCTTGCGTTTGCTTCGGAGAGAGGACAGTCATCGAGGTTGAAAGTTCGTTACAACCAAATGGTGTCATTTTTCAGCTGAGGACAGGGTCAACATTACTATCTGTCATTCAGGTCTTCCATAGTGAAACAACTGCTTCTGAGACACACGCAGGTTAGTGAATCCCATCTTTAATTATTGAGATTATGCCGAAAAAAGAACCAAGTTTGTGCTGCAGTTGGTTACAAAGATTTTCCTACTTTTAAGAGAGCGGAGATGGATAAAAAAGAGAAAGTGTTTCTGTTTTCCTGTTTCCAGATGCTAGCAGGGATCACATTGACTTAGCTCATTTGCAACAAATTGCTGGTTTTCCTTTTAAAGGGCAGACGAAGGAGGAATGCTGTAGTCAAAACAGATGTTTTGTGGCACACAGGCACATGCTCGCTCACTCTGCATCGCTCTCATACACACACACAGTCCTACACAAACACATGCACACATTCAATCTATGAATTGCCATCATCAGTTTTGATATTATAACACACTAGACTAAAGTTCGAGGCCTGTCAATGTCAATAGTCCTCTAGCTCGAGTGGGGCTATCATTGTTTCGATGAGGGAGGCTCTAAAGGATGCAGCAATCAGAGGAGTCATGCCACAGATTGCACTGGTCACCTCAAATATGCCTTTGATCACAAAAACAACTTCTTTTTTTCTTTTTTTCTTTGTTATTGAAGATGATAACATGGGTTCACCTTTATTACCTCAAAGATTTTATCTTAAAATGCCATTTGTGTTCCTTTTAAGGCACAGAATCTGTAATATAGTTCAGAGAAGGTTTTTATTTTACAGTTCATGGATGGCATGGTTTTACTCCGTCTGCTGGATTCAAGACTGAGGTTTGAAGGCACTAGATGGCACCAATGCAATGCCCTCGCCCATTATTGTGAACAGCTTTAGGTAATGCAAATGCATACAGTCAGACAGAGACGTGCACAAGTTTTAATGGCTCTTAAAGTCTGCAGGTGCACAGCTCCTTGATATCTCTGTGGCTGCAGCTGAAGTAGTGTATGTTTTTTCTGCTGTATTTGACTACATTATGTTCTGTCATTAATGTGACATTATCTTTTCTGCTGTCTATGAAATGGGGTTAGATTTGTTTGAATAAGAGCAAGCGCACTCAGAAGCGCACACATGAATGCACACGGTACCCTTTCACACGCACGCACGCAGAGAGATAGTGTGTATAAATTACAGATTTAAAAGCCATCCATTTCCTTGTACTCTAAGGAAAGCAGCCACAATAGTGGTTGAGGTCAATATTGGCCTTAAATGTCATTGGAGGGAAGGTGCTGATAAAAAAAAGCTTTATCTCTGTGATGTAAAATTACATGCAGAGTATATGAGAGGCGGCACTGTCCTTGTTGGAGATTTCTGACAGATTTTCAGTAGAAGTTTAAGAAATCTGCACCACCTGTGGGTTTCTTTTGATGTGAAGAGATGGTGAGTTATCAAACAGCTGACAGCAGAGGGATTAAGTGGGCTGTGAGGATACAGTCTTGTCAGTATTAACCCATGGATAGTCCAAGATGGCTAATTTAAACTTTAGTGTAGTTGTTTACAAAGTGCACAAGTTCAAAAACTAAAAAGTTTATATTCAAGCTGTGTCCCATATTTAGAGGCCTCTTCCTTCTACATGTTTAGTTTAAGAACTAAAATGGGTCTGGCTGTCCCGTTACTGAACAAAGCCTCCAGCAGAGTCCAGTGGAGACCTGTGACCTTCTGTTTTCCTAGAGCCTCCACATTTGAAGCCAGAATACATTATAACAGATCAACATAGCTAACAAAATCAGTTACATGCCCGTCACTCAGCAAGATAAATCTGAGGGGCAGCGAGATGATTGACAAGACAGGAAATAAAAAAAGAACAATATAACAGTATCTGCTACTGAATTCTTTTTTCTGACTCTTCTGTAGCCTTTGCTTTTTCAGTCTGAGATACTGGATAGTTTTGCCTCTTCAGGCCTCCCTAAAACTATTCAAATGAAACAATCTGACAAGGGAGTCACTTTTTCGATTGAATCGCTTGCAAATTGATACTTCAGGCAACCTGCAACAAGGGGTCAAGTGCAAACACTGCTTCACTTTAGAGGGTCACAAGCTTCTGGCAATTAACCACTACTGTCAGTGCAGGAACGTGCCATGACACAGGTCCGGCCTACTAACCTGTAGTCCACTGAGGGGTAGGGCGTTTGTAAAGTGGTGTCTTTTGAAGGATGTGGCTACTTGTCTCTGTGTCTGGTGATGGGAACGTGTAATGATGGTATGATGAATGCTCTGTAGACTTTCTCGATTTAGGAGAAGGTACAGGTTCAACCTACGAACCTTGAAGTCCTCCGAAGGTCACACCTTTGTAAGCGTCATAATATTAAGGCAACGGCCCCTTAAGTGAGATAGCCGTAATCAATGTACATGGTTTGTGTCTGTAAAGTAATCTTTCACTGCTGGAGTGCAACAGGCTGGATTTATTCCACCCATGTGGCAGTAACTGACTGCCCTAATGCAAAACACTTACAGGGAACCAAAAGACCAGGAATAAAGGATAAGCACTTGCCTCAAACTCAAACAGCTGAATATCATAACAAGTCCAGCCCCCTTCACATCTGCTCTGAATCAGACATATTCAGTAGTCTACTCCTCTCTCTCTCTGTCTGTCTGCCTCTCTTTCTCTTACCCATTTGTATAGAGGTACTATTTCAAAGTCGGTTGTAGGCAGACTCATTGAACGAGAACTATTGTAGTCATAGACTTTGTACTGTATGTGTGCTCAATTGCACTATGGCAGCAGTGTGTTTTGGATTCAGAGTGAGGGGTCACATGCAAGAGAGGCACACTGTTCTTTGAGATACATCTGATGAAACAGGGTTTCTGCTACAGTCTGGTGAGATTGCAGATATTAAATAATCAACCTGGTGTTATTTTATCTGTATTTTCATCAACAAATCCTGAAAAAGACAAACCAACGTTTAATTTGTCTTAACAAGTACTGTAAACAAGTCCTCCTGCCTGAACAATAGAATAGGTTGTTTGTATGTGCCTTCCAAAATGACGCATACGAGTTGCACAATCAACTCATATGGGTGTTTTCTAATCTGCCATCTCTTTAGATAAGGAGATGCAAACTGCAGTCTATGGTGTCAAACCTGCCCAACCATCAATGTAGTCCAGGTCTTACCCTTGGAGAAAGCATTACAAAAATACCAAGAACTTTTGGGTTGTTCCAGCTTTAGTTTTGTTTTGTTGTTGTTTGTTTTGGTGTCTGGCGAGCCTTTTCCTGATCGTTGATTCTGTTTTCTAAGAGGTTTGCAGCAGAATAGCAACATTAAGCTTCTTCCTCCTTTGCCACTGAGAGAGGACAGTCTTTGACCATATGTGGTTGCCTGTTAAAATAACATAAATCTGTTACATACGTACAACATAGATCTGTTATTCTCCAAAAAGACTGATTTAAAACACATCAAAGTGCTTTAGTTTACTGTTGCATTTGGTGACAAAGTCCTTCGTTACATTGAACATGTCAGTTGTATTTTTTGTGAAACAACTCAAATACATTTTTACTCTCAGGAGAGAGGCTTTATTTTGGGCAGATGTGATTGAGCATTATCGGGAATGTGGTGTTCCATGTATACGTTGCTCAAAGGGATAAACTACACTCATCATGTTCATTGCAATGAACAAATATGTCCCCCAAATGGCTCTTGTACTGTATGTGTTTTTGACAACAATGGCACTGACACAGTTTATCAAACTTAGCCCCTACTGACGATACTTCTTAGCAGGATGATTTCATTTCTGGTTTTGGAATTGGTTGGTAATGATAGAAGGAACAAGAACAATTTCAGCAAGACATCTGACAACTATAGACAGCGTCGTTGCAACATGCTGCAATTGAACAAAAATACAAAATGAAGTCATGTCACACGCGGAAACGTATTCAGAGATTCTGTTGATGAAATGTTTTCATCAGACTGATAAATGTGAGCGTCCAGCTACTGAAGGCAGCATTTCTCATCTCACTCGGGGATGAAGTGTAGAGAGTGATGCTTTGGTTCAGTTAACACTGTCATATTGAACCACCAGTCAATTGATGAAAAGCAACGTTGCTGTTTAATGAGTTTGCCCCCAGTCAGGCTAGCATTTATGAGCAGGCATCACCAGGACAGCGCTTTAATGAACCGCTGTCATATTCCATCACGGTCAGCTACAAGGGATGTCTAATTAGGAACGGCCACCAAGTGTCCCACCACTTCCACTGGAAAGACCAGCAGTCAGTTGAATTACCAGCTAACACCAGTCAGTCCACAGTCAGTGCTGCTTGCTGCCCTCAGGCCTGCTGGGAAAGCTTAGTCAGACTGAACAACAGTGGCTCCAATATTTACTGACAGCCTCACAATCGCAATTAAAATGACAATTAGTGATGGACAGCACAGAATAGGACTAAATAATGATGTAATGTCCAAAATCTGAATGGAGAGAAATGAGGGTGGGTTTGTCATATCCCCAATTTCTACTAGAAGTGATTAGATTTCCTCTCATAGTGGTAAAATGATATACAAGACAAATAGAATATAAGCTAGTGAATGATGGGGCCAGTTCAGACCTCAAAGTAGTTGCATGGCAGTGATCAGCACTCAACAACGTTCCTGGCCTAGGGCCGTTCATTAGACCACGATCTGGCGTCAGTCCAGGATGCCTCAATATTTGCTGACAGGCAGTCCGTCTGGACGCCTATCCATCTTGGAGTAATTGGTCCTATTAGGCCAAAAACCTTTTTTGCAATCCAATAGTTACTCTGACAGACTATTACATATTCTGACTGATTTTAGATCAGTTTGAGTAAGTTTCAGTAAGAGTTTGATACATGTTAATACAGTACGTGACATTTTGGGAGGACACACACCAAATAGACGAAATGTACACACTAGCAGTGTCTCAATTCTATACTTTATATTAAATAGTATAGATAGTAAGTTGTGAACTTTGTGACTAGCCATCCCTCAGATCATTGTATTGTTAATGAGCAGTGAGTTTCTAATAAATCGGGATCACCTGACCTCATGCACACACTACCTCCGGGTTAGCTTGACCTCCATTTAGGTCCGATAGTGAGTCTGTGTTGTCCTTGTGTTTACTCCCCTGGTTCTAACCTGTTTTCTCAGGGAGGTGATGCTGTTATATCTGGCCTGTGCTCTGTCAGGCAGGTGTTGCAAATGGGAAATAATGAGTTGTTAACAAGCATTAAATGAAACCTCAGCAAGAGATTCTGACAAACTGACATTGTAGGTGAGTTCACGCTTGTTTTGGATTTCTATTCGAAGCAGACTGCTGGAATATCAGATTACGTTCCGGGTGAGGGCTTTGTCTTCTTCTTCTTCTTCTCATTCCCCATCACAGTGTTTTGTTTCATATAGGCTGAATCAGCTTACATATTATGGTAATAAGATCACCCATCTGTGAACCTGAGAAATTGGCATGGACTATTTCTATTTCATTTCTTCTGGGGATCGTTAACACCTTTACTGATACCTTGATACGATTCATCCAGAGAGTGAGAATACGCACATGTACGCGTGTAATTGAGATTGGTTAAGTGAAACTGCTGTCAGATTTCTCAGATGGGATTTGTAATTAGCTGAGATGAACTTTTAAACTGGCTGATGCTCTTGTTCCCAGCAGCCTTGAAATCAAAGATTGGAAACACACAGTGGGACTGGTGTAAGTTTTTTGTGCTGTGCTGGTTCTACAGTACGCAGACATGTACACACCTGTAAACACTCTCACATGCATAGATGCAAGCAGGTAGATGTATACAACCACCCTAACACGCGTGCACATGCGCAAACGTGTACATATTGGATGCATTGAGAAGTAAATACAGAAACATACTGTACATGCACACACGCAAATATGCACACACACACAAGTCCCTACAAAGTGTGAAAACCCCCAAATACTCTGAAGTCGTACTGACGACCCTTATGGGATAAACAACTGAGCAGCAGCAGTGCACGTCTGCCTGGGAGGGAGGGAGGGAGGAAGAGGGAGATGTTAGGAAAAAAATATTGTCTTTGATCTGATGATATCTGCTGTTCAGGCTAACTTGCCATGAAGGCTGAACAAAACAAGGGTGTTTGTCAAACATAATTTGCTTTCGTCTTGGTGACGCCCCGGGATTGTAGAGCTGAAAGGAAGGTGGTAACTAAACATCTCTCTCTCTGCAGTGTGTGACACAAAGTTTTTCTGCTCTGTGAGTTAAAAAGCTCTCACGGTGTCTCTGCTGACTGCTGCCACTCAGGTTTAGACAGCAACCGATTACCTGTAACAGCACTGAATGTTCTTTTTCAGGAACATTCATACACTTTCTGACATGTCTCGACTGTCTGCCCACCACAGCCACAGTCCTCTGCTGCTGTCACTGCTGAACGGCTCCTCTGTGGAGCTAAAAAGAGCCAGAATTTGGGCAGTGATGCAACAATTGGATACACTGGATTGCTGTTGCCACCTTAGTAGCAATACCAAATTGTAAAGTCCTGCATTTAAAATCTTAAATAAAAGTACAGATGTATTATTAGCAAAACGCATTTTATGTAAAATAATTCTTAAATACAGTATTTGAATAAATGCCATTAGTAATGTTCTACCACTGCCAATCAGTTACACAAAGTGCGGTACACAGATTTTAAATTGAAATAAAAAAGAGCAGGGGTGTCAGATTAATGCTTTATAATAGTTTAGTTATCTGAGTTAGTATCAGGAGAGAAACAGAGGGTCCCTTGGTTTAGGTGCCTTGTCCAGGAGCTCATCAAAGCTGAAATCTGTAAGTTTACATACATTATTGCCCTCTGATGGTGAGTGATGAGTTGAGTTGCATTTGTGGCATTACTGTTTAGTAAACTCACATTATGGTTGATATTATTGGTTTTATGTCTTTTGTTAAGCACTTCATTGTTACCGTTATTAGTACAGATTTAGCCAGACGGAGATCACAATTTCCATCAACCTTCATTTGCGTGGGACATTGACAGATGTGACGCAAACTGCAAATCAATCTTTTAATTTCGAAAACAACAGGATGTTTTCTCTCAGCCATGATTGGTTCGTCGCACTGCTGCAACGAAACACAGAAAAAAAGACACAGTTTTCCACTTTTAAACCCAAACTCAAGGCAAGGCTGCACGCCAAAGTGTTGTTTTTTATTTTTTTAAAATCGAACTTAGTTGATACTTTGAATTGTGTTTTGCCAGTTGAGGCAGAAGAATGTCTTTAAGCAGGATCAAGACATTTTTGATTTTTCCTTCATTTTCACCTTAACTGACCGTCTAACAGCTCATATCAACTGACCTACTGGAATCTGATGACTATCAATTACGGTACTGAAATATAATACTGCAATGACTGGTCAGACTGATCGCACAAACTATGAAAATTGTTTGAAAATCAACTTTTCTTTGTGCTGAAACTAACAGGATAAGTGTTGCTTGCCTGAGACCGTTTTAACCTGAGCTGCCCCTGGATGCAGACATCACACACACACACATATAAACACACCTGGATTACCCTGAAGGGTTAGCACTCAGCAGTCACGCTGATTAACTTAAAAAATATCCTCTCACACCCGTTATCCTCTCATGGCCACATAGCTGCTTTCTCTCCTTTTCTCTCCTCTCCTGCTCAGTGTTCCCCTCCTCCCCTCATTTCCTCCCCCATCAGGCAGGCAGGCAGACAAGGTGACCCAACGTGGCTCCTGCTGTCTGTCCAGATGTTGAATCACTGCGATTCCCTCTATACGTTGGTCATTGTCTCACTGACAAAGAGCTGCTTCCAGGAGCCGCTTTCAAAAATGATTAAATCTCTGAGAGAACATGATTATTTAGACTCTCACTCATGTTCTATCGATCGGACCGTGTGCTTGTCTACGAAAATGGCATCCTCGTTGTGAGCGCTTGTGTTCATGTTTGTAAAACATTTATGTGTGTGATCATACGTTCATATGCTCACTTAGTTTATATTGTCACTGACTGAGACTCCACCAGAAACTCCACCACTGTAGCCGCATTCATCTAATTGAATATCGACTCACGGTCAGCGTCTGCCATGTGCTTACTTTCATATATCTGTCTTTGCGTGGTTAATAAAATGAGCCAGAATGGAGGTTTTATTTGGGATGGTATTCTTAAAGGGAAAATGAATGGGCTCAGAGGCGTGCCCAGTACACCAAAAATGATTCCAGAAAGAACTGCATTATTACGTAAACACGTCATCACAAAGAACATTTAACTGGCTGAAGCTTTTCGTGCAAATAAAACAGTAATGTACCACAGCTGATAGACTGAATAATTCTAAACAATCTAAATCTCTGGATGGGTTTGTTTATCCGTGTTTGTCTTTTTTTTTTTTTGTCTT
>NTHP01000402.1:259649-302249 GCA_003416845.1 Oplegnathus fasciatus | reverse complement strand
TTTTGTCTTTGTCTCTCTCGCCGTTGCCTAGACAACCTGTTGATCGATTACCAGTTTACCTTCAGTTTGCTTCAAGAAGACGACCGCTACTACACCGCCATCAACTTCATGGCTACACCTGAACAGGTAACACGTGCACTCAAAGGCACACAGGAAGTTATTTCCAAATAAATGTGAGTTTTTCAAATTCGTGACACACTCTTAGGTTGGACTTTTTTAAATGTCTTTTTAAGGTATTTGTTTTGCATATATTAGATAGTGGACAGTAAAGAAAGACAGAAACCAAGGACACAGACGTGGTGATGACATGAGAAAAAAGCCCAGGGGATGTCGTGGTAGTTTGATAAGCAAAACAGACCGTTTGATCACCGGGATGCCCCAAAGTCAGTATTTAAAAGAAGCTGTGGAACATTTATCCTCTAAATGCAAGAGTCTGCTGTTGACAGTGAGAGACATCTAAATTGTTGAGTTTTATCAGACCTGCTTTTCCTTCTCAGTGCCTAAAGGTGTGTTCAGATACAGCTCAAAGTGGAATTTCAAGGCAGCGTTGCAGACAAAATCAATGGAACGATGCAAACAGAGGCCAGCAGATTCTAATTTGCCCGAGGTGACACAAGTTGAGGAAAAGAGGAGTCGACTCACGTTAGAAATGTTTTAGCGAAGAATTAAACTATTTTACTTCATGAATGTACACAAGAAAGTGCAAAAGGTCAGCAGACCTGAAGGAAAATGGGTAAAACAACCGTATTTACTCTGGTAAGATGTCCAACAACTTGAACTCCAAAATGACCCCCATCAGTCAATAAATAAACCAAGAAACGAAAGCAACAAGAGCTTGCTCTGCATTGTGTCTGAATGCATCTTAAGCCTTCATCATTTGCTTTCCCTACAGCGTTCCACTTCCATCCACTTAAGATCAAAATCACTTTGTCCACAAGCTTTTTATGTCCAGCTCAGTAACCCAACCTTGCATGTGTTTCTTTTTTCTGTTTGTGCAGGCCAACAAGAACCTCGACATGTCCATCAATGCCTCGAACAACTTCAACCTCAACATCACTTGGTCCTTAAGCTCAACAGGTAGAGAACGTTATTTATACTCGTCTTGAAAATCCCTTTTGACTCGTTCTCTGTAAGGCATTTTGGTTTCTCCACCTATTTGGAGTCGTCAATAAAAAAATGAAAGGCCTCGCAAGACCTGCGTACACCCACACAGGTGATTTAACTTATTTTGGCTGATAAGACGTCTTCTTAGGATTGTGTGTGAATACAGACATTAAGATTGCAACTAATTCATTGTCTTTACCAATTAATGTGCCGATTATTTTCTTGATTAACAATTGTTTAACCCCAAAAATGTCCACAACAGTATTTCACAGTCCATCATGACGTCTTTAAAGTTGTATTTTTGTCTGACCAACAGTCCAAGACCCAAAGATATCGAGTTTACTTCCACATAAGACAAAAAAAAAGCAACAAATTCTCAAAATCGAGAAGTTGGTATATGTAACGTTAAGCATTTTTGCTTGAAAATGAATTAAACAACTAATCAATTATCAACAGTTGTCAATTAATTGAACAATCCTTTCAGCTCTAATTGACACACACCTAAAGTGCTTCATACACAGTAGCTGGGATGTGCCGATCTAAAGAGCAAACGAGAAATGTGTCAGTCATATCACTGTGTGTGTTCAAGATGCTGCAGGTGTGTGACTTTACATAGAAAGCTATAGATGTTTTGACGTGTGTTGCTCTCAACTCTCCTTGTCAGGCTGTTAGTGTTATTCCCAGTATAGTTCAGCCCACCTTCACCTTGAGCAGAGGTGTAATCAGCTAAAAAGAAACACCTGTGGGGGTCTACAGGGCCTTTAATAGTTAAAATAAAGGCCATACTATCCTTAAATACACTTAAAATGATGCTTCCTCGCTCGTTTCAATCACTTCAGTGCTAAATTAGAAGAGTAGCTAAAACTTGCAATATTGAGACATATTCCACCCAGAATTCTGTCAAATGTAAGTTAATAAGGGACATATAATGTAGCTAAAACAGTTAAAAGCAATCTTCCCTTTAAAACAAGTCATTAGTCTTTATTATGGGACATTTCTCTGACATTTCAGTGCTGTCTAATGAAACTGAAAGTGAGCTGTAATATAAAATGTAATTTGAATTTTATACAGCGGTTGATTGTTTAGTCTGTCTGTAAAGCGCTGTCATTTAGCTGTCTGTCTGTAAAGATATCCCACAGTCGGTATCTTTTATTGGTGACCAAGTGTCCTTAAGTGAAATGGTCAGATCCACTTCCTGCTCGCCTCCTGGGGATTCCCCCTCTTGACAAAACACATCAGAAGCTATTTTGAATTTTGGCATTAGGGCGTTTTATACATTTTCCCTCCTGATTTCAATTAAGATAAAAGCACTCTGCTTTCACACTCGCAGTGTCTTGGGGCCCAGAGCCTCTTCAGTTTGGGACTGTGAGCCTTGTGTGTGTGTGTGTGTGTGTGTGTGTGTAGACTATTACAGAGTGTTTAATGGCCCTGATAAAGCAGGAGGTGGAAATATTTTTTCTCTGTCTGAAAAACTCAGCCATTAACACAGAACTGCTGATAATGCGCTGAAGGATACTGAAATCAGACCACTTCAGCACTGAGAGAAATTTACAAGGTCGCTCTGAATTACTGCGAGGTGTCATGAAAATAATTTGCCTCCCCGAGATTAAGAGGCATGCCTTGACATTTGAAAATCTAGGCTGTTTTCACTCAACCTGCTCACTTACCGCTTTCTGTGTAAAAATATCTCTACAAGGATGTTCACACTGAAAGCAGCTTTAGTGATGGGTCACTCTGTTTGACTCTGATGTGCTTTTCTCATGTAGCTGCAGAGTTAAACTGGGAAGTTGTTTTTGCTGCTCGAGTGTTGCCTTTCACAAGATGAGAGGGGAGTGAAAATTATTTCCAGTCCCACCCGACCATTTGTTGTTGCCATCCCAAATCCGTCACTTTTACTCTCAATTGAGTTGCAGTAATTATACCACATATTCAGTATTGAAACGTCAAGGGAGACCATATGGACACAGTCTTCAATATCAAATCAATTTTTTACCACATAGCACGATATAGTAACATTTCTGGAAATGACTGTAAAAGCGCTAGGATGGCAAAATAGTTCTGTGCTTGATTGTTTTGTTTTTCTATACCTTATAGAGTGTCCTCTCAGTTGTAATTAATTTATACACTTTGTTCTACTGTATATTTCTTAAACTTCTCTTTCTCACAGCTGGCACCATCTCGGGTGAAGAGATGCCCATCATAGCGAGGACCAACATCAAGGAGCACCGTGACAGTTTCTCATGTGAAAAGTTCAACTTCAGACTTCACCACAACATCACCTTCTACGTCTACGTGTCCAACTTCAGCTGGCCAATCAAGATCCAGGTTAGAGGCTCAAGGGAGGGAAGGACACGTGGGGTTCGGTTGTGAGGAGGATGAAGGATAGTGCCAACAGACTTTAACCTCACTTCATTTCATTTGAACCAAAATTAGGCCAATAGTCTGTCTATGTCTATGTCTACTGTTGCAAATAATGATTATTAAAAGTGAAAAATGCCCATCACGGGTTCCCAGTTCCCAAGGTGACGTCTTCAAACAATCAATTGTATTCAATTTATAGTCATATAAAACAGAAAAAAAGCCTCACATTGAGAAGCTGGAACCATTGCCGACCAACACATTTATTAACCCAATTAATCGACTAATTGTTCCAGTGCTGCAAGCAACAAATATGTAAACCCCGAAAGGAGGAAACAGACAGATAAACAGATACGTAACAGAGAAATAAGAAAACTAGAATAACTGGAAACTGAATGAAGTTGCTCTGAAAAACGGATGTTTACTGTGCTTGTGCTCACTACTGCGGACTACAGGCGGGCTGTATTATGTCCACAATCAGCTCAGGGCTCTTATTGTTTCGTTTTAATGGCTACAGTGTGTGGCCACAGACCTCTTGCTGCTGATTTTGGACATGATGATGATGATGATGGTGATAAATTCAGCGCAACAGGTTTGATTTACAGGAAGGAAAACACCCAGAAGACTGAGGTTGATTTATCTTGAACTCTGACGAATCTGAATCCAGGAAAGAAAGAGAATTTTCATTGTGTTGGATGCACAAAATTAATTATACATTTTATTTTTTTTACTCTTTCACAACTATCTTTGTAAATGCATTTCAGCTCACTGCATTGTGCTCTCTATTAAATTACTTGTGCCTTTAATTTATTTATAATTTGTATGTTTATGAGCTCTGTCCCCACACTGTAAATGCATTTTCTTTTGGAAACTATAAAGTTATTCAAGTAATCAGTGAATAATACGATACAAGAATATATATAAGTATAATATGATATTAGAATGACTTGTCACAATTAATGCAAGAAAATGTTTTGTTTCCAATTAACTGGCGCGTACACGGCCAAAGTGACTGACGCCCATAACCAGATACCATACAGTGTAGTTACTCAAACAAGCATCAGTGTCCAATAAACTGATGTTTGTCAAATGAATATTTCTTGTGATTGCTGAGGGAATATTCTGAAATTCTTTCCCATTTATGAAAATATTTTCAAGATGCGCAGTTTATGCCTTTAATTTTGTAAGTTCCAAGGTTTGAAAAGATGTTGGCGATTGACTGAATGATTACAGTTTAAAGGAACTGTCTTTTTAAAGGTCCAACATGTTGTGATCTGCAGAAAAAAACATCTGCAAGGGACTTAAAGCCGTTATATTGAATCTCCTTCCTAAGTATGTCAGTTAAGATGTTTGGATGAACAAGGCAAAGCACAAAGTATGGTTTGCATCATCATCATCATCATCATCTCCAGTGTTTACTGTAGAAGCTGTCTCTCTGCAAAACATATAGCCCTGACAGGACGTTGAGCATAAACTATTCTGAAAAGTGTTGGCAAATCTGCTATCACATTTAATGATCTGTGAGTTTTCCAATGTCTCTCCATCAATTATGCAGCACCGGATTAAATCTCCAGGCGGCAGCCACACACTAAATATTCACGCTCCAGCCTTATGATCCATTAAATTGAAGTAGACTTTTAGCGGTGATATTTTAAGATGACTGTCATGCAGGGTGTGGGGTGTGTGCTGATGGATGGACTCAAGAAGTGACAGAATGGAGAAATTAGGGGAGAGCGAAGACAGGCTGGCTGGTTAACTGATGTTGAGACTACCGTACAGTCAGAATGTCCAGTGTTGAGAAAATGGAGGCTTCCTAATTGATAGATTGAGGGAGAAGGACAGCAGGTCTGGAGACAGATAAAGACATAAAGCAGAGGCTGGATGCATGGATGGATGGACTGATGAACTGGGAGACGGATGTGAGAATGATAAATGAGAAGGTCTACAGTAGCTGCTCAGTTGCATAAGCGTTCAGGTGAAAGTTAAAGGAAAAATACAGAATTAAAAGAATCCTGGAGACACGAGATGATCCGTCTCTGTGAAACTTATTTTGAACAATTTGATTTATGATATGACATGAATGATTTTTAAAAGTTATGGCTCACATTATTTTATCTTTTTATTTTTATTTCTAAGAAACTTGACGCTGAAATGCATTGCGTCAAAAAAACACGCCTTGAAATGGGGAATTATTCAAAAATTTAAAACCAAATGTATCCGATGTATTCAGACAGGTATTGTCAGCCTGGTATACCTCATGTTACCAATCCATTAAACCCCATCTTGACTGAAAACTATTAAAAGCAAATAGAAGAGTCAAAATGTTGCACTATTTGTGCCAGGTTGCAAGAAAGTGCTCAAAAACAAAAATACAAGGCTAATAAGCCCTGTATGAACTATTTATTTCAGTTAAACACAAAACAAAACACTAATAGTTATATTATGATGAGGTAGAAATGGATGATCGAGAAGTATTTGGATCCATGAAACCTTTTTTTGTTTGATTTTGTCCATCATGGGGCGTTACATCACAGACAAGCTGTCATCTCATTAAATGGTCACTGACAAACAAGGTCAAACTTGAAACTGATTGAACGCAGCGGAGAGGTGTAAAACCTGAGTGAAATGTTGCATATATACTATTATATATATAAAATGTATTAGAGCTCACAACGTGACTCCAAGTGGAAACATAATTTGGAAACTTAATCCCAATCACCTTGTATGATCACAGTCGTTTGGTGTATATAAATGTTAGCGTTTATTGCCGAGTGTCCTGCACCTCGTTATGGGTCATTTGTCCATCGATCGCTCATTTCCCATTAATGCTACATTATCAGAGCTCCATATATCTGCTGGTTGAAAGGTGATATGATAATTACCACGATGAGGCCTATCTCGCTGCCATTTCAGACGTGCCCGTGTGTAACACGAGAAGCACTCGGCGTCCGGTCCTGTGACCTTGGTGGCTTCCGACGCCAGAACAGGGCGAGGATGAGAAATTGTCCTGAGAATTGGTAATGACCCGGCCTGATATATTTGATCTAATAGACCCGCGCGCACACACACACAAACTGGTGCACACACAAGCACACCGACACACATGTACAAACATGAAGGACAAAGAAAGAGGAAGAGACGGAGCACACAAACACCTCTCAGCAACAGATCTCGACAAGCACTGTCCAGATGTCAGGAAATGTGGAGTAGTTATTCATTACTCCCTGGGGGGATGATTTCCAATGATTTTAATACCCCTCTGACCTTTCGTCTACTGCCACTGATAGGTCAGACTTTCTCATTGACCAATAAACAAAAAATGGCTGAAGTTCTGTGAAATTTGCCGTGAATATTCATGGTCCCCAGAGGAGGAATGGTATTCAGGAGGAATTCTGTGATACCTGAAGTGTCACCATCAGCCTAAAAGTCTCATTTGGTCATGAGAAAAAACAAAATGTAATGGACGGATTGACATGAAATTACTGAGCCTGAACCATTTTGATTTTGGACCTCATGGGCCACCCTCACAAAACAACAACTCTGCAGGCAAGTAGTGACAAGATGAACTGATCACATCCATGCTTCCAGGGATTAACAGCTATTTATTTAAATTTTTCTCTGACTTCACCATTAAGACAAAATGTGTAGCTTCTGTACTCATAAGGCAGGTGAAGCTGTTTGTTCTGTCAAACACTTTCTTATTGTGGGGCGTAATGAACATTGCAGCCTCATCGGGCCGCGAGCAAGGAAGTGTGTCTTTTGATGTGACTCACAAATGGTTAAAACCACTCAGTACACATACAGTACAGTTCCAACATGAGGTAATTGATGGCAAACTAGTAACTTAATCATATCAGCAGTTACTATAATAATACATTTACCTGACATTGCTGGAGAATCTAATCTTGTAGTATTTTGAATATCAGATCATACTGAGAGTAAATCTTGCTTACTCACAGAATCTGATCTGAGCCTTTAGCTGTGTATGTGTGAAAGTCTGGCAGCCTGTGTTAACACCAAATTTGATGTTATTGTTTGTGGCAGCAAAACGCTAACACACACACACACTGACACACAGACTCACTTCACTTGGGCTGGATGTCAGGTCCCTCTCTAACTCATAGGGACCCCTGGGCTACCCTCACTGCAGGCCTCTGCTGGACTGAAGTCTGTCGACTCTCTGACAGACTCAGGGCACGGCCTCACTGATAGCACATGTATCCCTCTTTCACTTACTTTCTTTCTTTCTTTAACTCCTTTCTCTTACTCTGTAAAAGCTTCTTCATGTCTTTGCCAAAGATTTCACCAACATTAACCCCTCACATGAAAGCATTTAGACCAAAAAAAGTAAAGCTAACAATGTCAAGATTTTTGTACATCTGTGACACTGCAACCAATGCTACCTGTGGTTTGTGTTGTAGGTTGGCTAAAGTAAAATTACACCTCCACCGCTGCTTTCTTTTTGATTAAGACTGTACTCACCCGAAATGCAACAGCAATAGTTATTGGTCCAACCCTTAAAATGACCCATGTGTCTGTTTTCTTGAGAAGCGACCTCTTGTGGCCATGTGAATGATGACTGTCTGCTGTTAGTAAGTATGTCCTCTATAAACAAAAAGGCTTGAGGAGGAAGCCAGGATGAATGTCTAGGCATACAAAGCTCATCGTCAACACTGATTGATTTAATTAAGAACGTGACCTTTCTCTAACCCTAACCAATGTAGTTTTAGTAGCTTAAACTTAACCAGACCCTAACCAAAGTTACGGCTAATTAGAAAATGCTTATGTGAGTCATGAGGGCCATTCTAGAAAGAACTTAAACTATGTTGATAGCTTTTAGTAATAAGACCAAATTTGAACTTTTTTTTTGTAAGACACACATGAATGTAGACACCCAAATGGCAACTGTTTGGTTATTTGGTCGGCTAGAATTTTTTCATAACTAAATAACATGCAACAAACAGACAGGAGCAATAGCAGACCAAAAAAAACGTCTTGCAGAATGGATGAAAAGTCTCACACCTCAAACAGTTAATCAGAATCAGACAAGTTAAAACGCCGATAAAGCATTCAGACTTCGCACACAACATTCTGTGTTGGGAGAAAAGGTGAAAATAGTCTCATGCACACACGTCCTCACTGCAAAGTGTCCTCACCTAGCAGGTCTAAAACTTAAATTTGTCCTTACAGAGGTAGAAATCCCTGAAAACACACACACATACAGTATATGCACACACACTAATGTGACCTGTGAGTGTTTCCCTGGCGGCGTCCTGACGTCAGCTGGGAGTCGAGGGCTGGTTGTAAGGCAGAGGGAGGTGTTGGGATCGGTCGTTCTGCTGGAACAGATTTTGATTGGTTCTGTCACGCTGACCTTGCACCTTCGTCCTCCCTCTCCTGCACTCACCATCATGGCACGACATTCACCAGAACGTTCCTGCTTTAAATGTATGTAGGGGCGAGTTACCGCATCAGCCTGGACATTATTCAGGATCCCTTTAGCTGTTTAATTCAAACACAATAAATTATGGACAAATATGTCTCCGTTTCAGAAAGATGTTGTTTTAACTAAACAGGAAGTAGGAAAGATCTATTGGACACAGATTATTAATTTGAAGGTTTTATATGTTGTTAATTTATTCAAGTTTTAGAGCTTAGATTTTAAAAGCTTAAAATTTTAGACTTTTAGAGCTTCAAAAAATTTTGAATGTCTATTTTTTTTTAGAGAAACTTCTAATATGAAGGGGTAGAAAATCATTAGAAAATCATATGTGTATTGTATAGAAGAGAAATATCGATATAAGTACAGGTGCAGAAAATGTGACAGGGAAACCATTGTAATTTCTTCATTTTGACACCATTTTTCCACAAACTAGGACCGGGCTGGATTCGTTTCTAATCAAAAAATCATGTTTTATTGATTGAGCCCACAAACATTATGGGAACATGACCCAGTTTCTCTCTTCATCTTTCTGTTTTGAAAGAACTAACTGTTAATTTAGCCAAAAGTTGTATAACTTGAGACCATAACTGTTTCTAATTTGAACATCTCTGTATGTAATTTAGCAGAAATTGTTATCTCAACGAGAAAAGGACTGTAATAACTAAATCGACCGCGACGAACAGCCCTTTGTTTCCACTCTTTATGTTTCAGAGACACTAAATTAAAATCGACAGCAGGAAACAAAACACACGTTGCTGTAAAAAGAACTTGCTTCTGCTCTTTTAAATCCTCACTTGTAATTTTTGCTGAACACACACAGTTCTTCTCATGTCCACTTCCATCTGTCTGCATCCTCTGCCTCCCTCTCTACGTCCCTCCATGCATCACAGCCTATAGGCCAGCTGATTAAAAGCCTTCTGTCAGAGGTGAGCAGCCATTTTGTTGCAGACGAACTCAGGGCTGGCGTGATTGGTCGGTTGATTTGATTTGCCGCTCTGTGCTCAGTCACTTATTTATCCTCTGCGCCTGCCATCATTAAATAGGATGCCTCCCCTAATCAGATATCTGACTCGCACAAGCAGACACACACACACACACACACACACACGTAAACACCCTCTCTGATCATGTCAGTGACAAAGTGTCCTTTATTGGATTAAAACAGAAGTTGAAGCAGTTAACTGTCTGACCGGCACACACACACACACACACACACACACAGAGGAGGAGCAGGGTCTATCTGATGCATCTCGTTGAGGCGGTATTATGTTCCATAGGGTGGAAGAGAAGAGGGAAGGCTGAGTGCTGCCCATTTAACCAGGCAGGAAGTCAGCAGCAGTCCTCAGCAACATCAGGACAAATGAGGCTGGTCGCGTAGGAATACATACAGGGTTTGTGTTCGGGCCTGGTCACGCTGGCATTTACAACAGCGAAATTTGTGATCGAAATGTGTTTCTGTGGAATCCCCGTGATGAGTGGATTCGCTTGCAGAGGCAAAGCTAATCTGCGCAGAGCTTTTGCGTTGCTCTCAACTCGGGTGAACTCTGACGCGTACATTTGCGCCACTGACCAATTGTGTCTTGACAGTGCAGAGTTTTATGTAACCCTTCTCCTGCTCCGCAAAATATAAAAAGTATAAACTGCTCCACGAAAGAGATGCAGCATAACCTGCAGGCAGTCGTAAAACAGGAGCTGATGGTACAAATACGTCTCTTAAATATACCTTGTTAACTTAATGCCCACTTAGTCACCGCAGTGGGCATTTGTGGCTGGCTAACACCAGCATGTTACTAGTTAGCTTGACAGCCATAGTGCCTCTTTCTGGTCTGACCAGGCACTTATACTCTGAAAGAAACAACTCATCAAAATATATATGACAGGCTGCATATAAAGGCATTTTAATGCTGAATTGCTGGTTTATGTATAGTAACAGTTTTATTACGTGGCCATTGTTACATGATGACGGGTGAAATGTCATTTTTAAGTACTGAAGTTGAAGTATTAACATTAGTAAGTGATAAAATTGACAACATTCAGCATTGAAGATGACATTACACGTGACCGGAAATCAGCGCTAAGTGGACAGGCATTCTGACTGTTCTGGGATTACATCATGTTGTGTTTTCGCTGCAGTTTGTTACTGGTGTTTGAGCTGCAGATTGATGCAGAAGTGGGTCTTAAGCACCTGTTTAAAGGAGCTACATCTGCGAGCTCTCCTAACAAGTGCACACATATGGCAGAGCTGGACTCATTTGCATACCATGTAGGTGGAGGCGGCACTTGGCAACTGCCTCACTTTGGTCACTAGGTCCTCATGAATATGCAGATGCAGAGGAAGAGTGTGTGGTAAATTCACACGTACTTTTGTTTACATGCTGATGTAACACGTGTGTCCTAAACATTATTACTTATTGTAGGAATAAAACCAATAGATGTGATTGCTGTACGGTACATAAGTTCCACCCACTAAAATCTCCTTGGACTTCTTTAAACCTGTTTGACAAGGAAATCACAAACTACCCAAAGTCACAATAAGAAGCATGTAAAGTCATCTCAACACGTTTGAGTTCCTTCTCAGTTAGCTGCTGTAAGTGCCTGTAAAGCTGTAAACCTCTCAACACTCTCAGTTTGGGCCTGTTGAATTAAATATAGTTCATATTTTGATCTTGCATTAAAATATTTGGATGTTTCAGGTTTTGGCTGTTGAACACCAGATTGTGTTTGCAATATGAGACTTGGTGAAGGCATATTGCTGCCTTTCATAACAGAGAAGTGAGGGGGGAATATTAACTAATGTGATCGCATAATTTAGCATTTCAAGGTTGAAAATTATACATTTAAGAGAATTAATGACTAAACTGAGGGAATTAAATGAATATGTTGAGCTTAAAAATGAGTTATTTGAAGGAATCATTTGTAATTGAAACCCACAAATGACTGATTTGATGGAACTATGTGGAACTAGGTACAACAGACCCCACCGAGCTGTGATGTTGGTTGTGGTCAGAGGTTCAAGGGCAAAAACCAACCCATAGAGGCCGGTGCAGCTATGTTTTTCCTAGTGTGGAGAGAAGGAACCTTTGAGCGAGTGTCTGTCAGTGTTGTCCCAGTGATGAACTGGTTTTCCAGGCTCGTCTTCCTGCCTTCTACCCAGTGTTTATGAGCAGCCTGCAGCCCTGATGAGAATCAAGTGAGAAGAGTAAATGAACTTATTCCTGCTGCTTCATCTTTACCCACCGTTGTCCTCTCTCCTGTCCCCCTATCATCATCTCCCAGCCCTCCATTCATCTTCGGCCTCAGCTTCTCTTCTCCTTTTCATCTCTTTTTCAACTGTGCCGTACTTTCCCTGCTCTTTCTCTCCATTTCTTTTTCTCTTTGTTGTTCTCCTCTCACTTTTTCTCCCCATTTGTTTCTCTCTCTCTTCCCTTATTGATCAGCCAAACGCTTTCTTTCATTCCAGGTTTTAACAAGCAGACCTTGGTCCAGGGCTAGGGAAATAAAAGGCAGCCCACTTCTGTCACAGCTCATGGGCTTGTCCCCAGAGGGGCCACCGTGGGCCTTCAGTAATGACTGGACTGTAGAACCAGGGTCCTTGGGGTCCTCCTTTACGTCATTCCTGTTCCTCTTATCTTTTACCTCTGCCTTCTCCCTCAGTCCTATTCTTACACTCTCTCCTGTGGTAATTGCAGTTCTAGCTTCAAGATTACAAAAATATTCCCCCTGAACAGTCAGTTGACCCCTGATCTCAAAACAATTCTATTCTATAGTTCTATAGAAAAGGAATACAGCTGCGTTTTTTTGTGTTTGTGTCATAATGTGTAGGTTATTTGTCTGTGTGTACGAGAATTCCCATCTGTAGTCATTTTTATGAGGCCTTCTTCCCTGCAGTATTTACCTTTTGTGTCAGAACCAACTCTGTGTCAGCAGTTACAGTCGTCACACTGTGTTGCAGAAGCTCCAATCTCCACATCAAACCCTTGGTTTATTACATTAGTAACATTAATCTGTCTAACATTGCAGTCATTTAAATCTTAGAGGTGAATATACCGAAGGATGCATTTCAATCCTTTCCAGTGAGCTCAGGATCCACATAAGGCATACAGTTCTTCAGTGTATTGATGTGGGACCTTTTCCTGAAAATGTCTCATGGCTAAGATGATCGTAAAATCTTAGGAAGACGTGTGTCCGAAAAGTATCATGTTTATTAGATATGAACAAGTGCCTCCTACCCATTCAAAGAAGACTAAAAGGTGCTTTCACAAACCTTTTCAGTCTTTTCATCGTGACAGTCTGTGACACTGGTAATTTTTGTGTTTGTGTTTCAAATGACAACGTGAAAGAGGTCGCTTGTCGTGCTGAATCTACAGAGAATTATCACCTGCAGCTCCCCTCGGCTTTACAGAGCTTTATCGTGAGTTTCAGCTCATTGTTTAGCTTCCCGGCCAACAACTTGACTGTTTTGGATCACTCTTTGTGTAAGGAAGTGGCGAGTGTTCCTATGGCAACAAACTGCCCATATGGTGACACTGTGGGTCAGCACTTGCTTCCGAACTTGCAGACTTCTCCTATATATGTAAATACTCTGCACTGCTTTTTCTATGTAAAGTAGTTAATAATTAATTCTGTTGAGAGAATAAATTTACCACCTCTGTGACACAGTCTCAGTAGGAAGTGAACATCACACAAGTACAGCATATTTTTCAGTACTATTGGATTGGATTGCATTAAGTTTTGCATGTTTATGGTAATTTGTACATTCCTTCTGTGCATTTAGCTTGCTTCATGCATATATGTGTGTGTGTGTGTGTGTTTGTAATGGCGTCAGACTTGTGTGTTTGTGGCTCTGCAGTGGTGTGGATCAGGAAGAAAAGGGTGTGGTCTAAACAGCTTATTGATTATTGCTGTGTTTAACGACTGCAGTTGTTGTAAATTGAAATGATGGCTGTTGGCTGGAGTTGATGTGGGACTGGAAAGTGAGTGTGTGTGTGTGTGTGGGAGAGATAAATTAGGAGGAATGTTAGAGTATGTATTACTTTACTATATTGATAATAATATTCAAGATTTGTCCACTGTGCTAGTTTGTGTTTTTGTCTTACCTGTTATGAATAGTTATTAGTTACATTAGTTTTTGAATGTATGTATCCATTATATACGTATATGTGCATGTATGTATTTTTTTTCGTGTGTGTGTACATTCATAATAACTCTTTATATTGTCAGGGGGTAATGATGTAAATTGCTGCATTGGAAGGCCGAACGCAAAGCCAGGCTCTTTTCTCTCTGATGCCTGTATTAACGCTGCGTCCCTCTGGACCAAAATCAGCTTTTCTGCAGGTTTTTCACTGTCAGGCCATTTTACCTGCTGCACAAATGCCGGTAAACCTCTTAAGCCCATTCTGCCCCATTTCTTTCTCTCTCCCCCTCCCAACTAGTCTCAGAGGATTCACCAAAGACAAAGACACAGCCTTTCCAGCTATTAGAGCCATTTAAAGTTATCCCCATGTCGAACATGCTTGCAATATATTGCTGTCAAATGTATTGTGATGCCTGTGATCAGTGTTTTCGTACTTCATAGTCCCTGTTAGCTGCGGTGCTGCTCAGGGGTGGATCTTTTGCAGTCCACCTGTCACGAGGATCAGATGATGTTACGTGCTAATTTGCACATCGGTGGCCTCAGCTGTACCACTTTCACATTTTCTTAAAGTTTCACAAAAGAAAATGCAAGAGTCTTTTTTTTTTTAAAGCCAATTAAAATGAAATATATATGTGACTATCCACCTCTTAATGTAAAAATGAAAATGAGTAAAAGAGTGCAGGTCTGCCTGACAGGGTTGACTTCTTATGAAACAGCTCACTGAGAAACATTTGAAGATGTCTAAAGTTCATTTTCAGACTTATTATTAGGAACTTATTAGATCCTGAACTTTTCACACTAAAGACAAAGACTTGACATTGACAGCCGAGTAAACATCAAAGTGTTACAACTGATGTCCTCATCCAGTCATCTGATGTCTGCTTCTGTGCTAACGCACTGCAGATTCCAGTTTAAGCAGTATAGTTTCCATGAATGTACACAACTTTTTATTTAATGTAGTTATCATTTTTTATTTATTTAGCCAGGAAAGCATTATTAAATCATGTGGTTTGTGTATTTCTCAAATAGAAGTAAGTGTAATTTTTTTTTGGAAAACTACTGGCATGCACTTAAATTACTGTCAAAGTAGCAAAAGTGGAAGAAGCGTGACATTGTTTTACTGTCGTAAAACATCTTAAGGGGAAGGTTGGAACAGGAGGCCAACAAAGTGTGTGTGACTTTGACACTAGAGACCATGGTTTAGTCCGATCTCGTACCAAAAGTCAACATTGGATTCTCGTAATCAGGACGGCGATGTTTTCCAAGTTTTGCTTGCCTAAAGCTAACCAAATCTTAACTATACAGGTGGCAGATAAAGTAAGTTGTTTTCGTAACAGTTATATTAATTGATGAATTGAAAGCATGACGACAGCATCTGTGCACCCCCAATATTCGGTGGTTTCTTTAATAAAATTGATTAACAAATTGTCTTCGTTCCACTTTTGGTTGCGTTCTTCACCTTGGCCATTAAATTGTACTGCCAGGCTTAGCTGTGTCCTAGAAGTACCTCGTTCTGCTGTCTGCATCTATCTCAGAATGCACATCCTCCTCCGACTGTCTAGAAATAAGACATCAGGAGGTTATGAGCCTTCCAACAGAAAACTCTGCTCTGTTTTGTTCCTACAGGGCAGAAAAGTGAATGGAAAATCAATTATGTCTGTAATAAATAATCCTCTTAACATGAGGGAGTTTAAACATGGACAACAATGGCTTTTCAGGAGTTTTCATAGCTGAGGGCCAAGGCTTTGCTCTGAAGCAGCATGGGCGCATCTCTCATACTCTGGGACACACAAAAACAAGCACACACACACACAGTAAACACACACGGCTGTTGCTGAAGACAGATTGCAGGGTTGTATTTGGAGGGATGGGATAAGGTGAGAGGTAAGGAACAGATTTTACAGTGATGTGTGAGCAGTGTGTGGGTGTGTATGCTGATGAAACAAATGGAAATACGTTGAACACTTTGTTTTATTTTAATGGTGCAACGTACAGTATAATGTGTGGAGTTTGTAATGCTTTTTGTGCTGTACGACCCTTTAATTAGTCGTCATGGAAACACATGTTCCATTTAAAGTTTCACCCAAATCGTACGAAGACATATTTTTCTACTTAGCTCAGTTGGAATTTTGATCGTGCAGATAGTTTTGGTTTCATTTGTTCAGGTTTTAAGATATCCTTCTCCGAGACTTCTGCCTAAACCGCAATACAATTAAGGTGAATGGAATTTCATGGGAGCCTCACTGAGATTAAAAATCTCCTTTTCAAGATTGCCCTTGCCGAGGGAGGCAGCAACAACAATGAGTCACAAACTAACAACATAAATTACATACCACAAAATGCGTCACAAGGTCAGAATTCAGAAATGTGATTTGAAATACCGAAGAAATACATCTTAAGAAACTGCTGACAGTGATGTCTGTGGATCATCCAGAGTGACAGGATGCTGTTTCTTGAAAGTCAAGTTTCTCTTCCTCTAGTTTTTTCAAATGCTCTGAGTAGGACAAAATTCCATTAACCTCCATTGTATTTGGGTGATGATTCAGATATCTTAAAATCTCAGCGCTTGAAAACCAGAAACTGTGTGACTAAAAACCGCCAGGACTAAATGACAAAAATATGTTTCTTTTTTTGTAATTTGGGTGAATTGACCCTTTAAAACAATCCCGCAGGATGTCTGACTCAACATGTATCAGATCTGTGGCTTAGGACAGCAGTGTGTGGCCCCACTGCACCAGCATCCCAGCACAGAAAACATGATGATGGATGGTGCAGTCAGTGGATTTTGTGGTGCTGTAGCATCCAGCAGGTTTGTCGGAGTTCAATTGAACAAAGTGCTGCAGAATACTAGAGAGCACAAAAGGCCAGACCCCCTTTTTCTCGCAGGCTAATCTTATAATAACCTACAAACCATATGGGTGGTGGCTCGCATTGTGTGTGTGTGTGTCTCAGACAAGGAGATCGAGAACATGTGAGAATGTATTTGGCAGAAATGAAATTGTTGGCCTTATGTAAGAGGTCTGAACATTTGCCGTGGGTAAGAAAGATGTTCATCCGCAGTTATTGCATCAGTTTCACATGATGCTCTGTAACACATGTTGGGAAAGCAAGGTTATGTAAGGCCTCACGGAGTTTTGTGGAATGTATAGTGTTTTGGTTGCTTTGTGCATGTAATTATTCATTTCAAAACCACCTCTGGCCTGGTTGTGGCTGGTGATTTTTGGTTCTGCATTTAAATAAATCATAAATAAATCATTTAAAAAATGTTATAAATGGAAAGTCTGCATTTTCATTGTTTTTTTTCAGCTGAATGTAATTAAAAGGACAGTTTTAGCACTGTGTTTATAAAAAAATTCTTTACAGCTTCAGAAATACTCATTACTCAGTTGTAGTTCATGCCTGGTGTGTTTAATACATTTGGAACACACATTTTTAACTAAACATTTTTCCTCTCTGGTCTTTCCCTTTTCCAACAGATTGCTTTCTCTCAACACAACAGCATCATGGACCTGGTGCAGTTCTTTGTCACCTTCTTCAGGTGAGTTTTCCCGGACTGTCTTATTTACTGTATGTACTGTGTTTGCTGCAGAGCATCCAGCGGCTCTCATAGGGCTTTGCTGCTCAGTGATTCAGTTCCCAGAGGGTCTTTCCACAACTGGGCCATAACCTGAACCCATTGAGTTACAGTAGGTGGCAGCAGCCTCAGGCAAGACACTTAACCCCCAACAACTCTGGCAATCTTGTGCATCTGCTCAGCAGCAACGAGCAGAAGTGTGAGGCAACTCATAGGCGTGAGTTTGGTTGCTGAGAAAGAGCAATTGATCAAAAAATGCCGTCATTTTACCCTCTAAAAAATTAGCAAACCAAATTGACAGTCTTGCAGTAAGCTATGATTTGGTGGTTCTCAGGTCAAAAGGAGTCAAGTCATCCACTGGAGGTCAAAACTGGGCTGGATGAAAGGTGAAAGCTGTTTAGATGTCTACGTCACATACTGAATAATCTTTATTTTAACTACATTTCACTCACTCACACTTTAACATGTAGAGTACTAAGGACCTGCTTTACACTTAAATATAGTCATTTACCGTACATGCTGTTGAAGCAACAGTTATATGGGCACGATTAGTGATTAGCACCCGGGTGGCGTGACCTCATGTAAAGACACGTCTGCACAAGTGTTCATTTGAGCAAAAATTCACGCTCATTCAAAGGCTTTACTGTATGAATCTTCCTCATAAATGTATGGAGACGAGTAAAAAAAGAAAAAGTTAGTTAGCTTACAGCTAACATCTGCACAGTTAGCACGTGGACTGTTTGGGGTGCATCAACACAGACTGCACAAACTGTTTGGTGGTCAAATTTGCACAAATGACATGAGGCAAACATTTCTGTCGCACACACACACACCTTAAAAAGTATATATCCAGACAAACCTAACACAGCCGAGCAGTTAGAGAAGCAGCTGTGTGTCTGCTGGAGTTAGAACGTACAATCTTGGTTGCTCAGATTATTCCACAGAGCTCACCGTGCACAGATTTACAAATCAGTAGAAACCGAACCCTCATTAATACAATAGCAGTGAATGCATTTGTTTAGCTTGTGGTGTGGTAGCAAAAGTATGAGAAACAAACATCTCACAGCCAAATAAATCATGAACTATCGTGTGGATGTTTTCCTGTTCTTACTCAGTAAGGTTTAAGGAAAACAGAAATACTTAAATCCTAAAAATGATTCCCATGTCCACCATAATTTCACATGGAGTCCATTAAAAGCCAGACAAAGCAGTGCATATTTTTTTGGACTGGGTGAGAGACGTTTATGTTACAGCTTGTCATGCAGACAGACAGTGGATATAATGAGAGTGTGTTTTGGGGAGGAAGTCTGGAATGAAGTCTGCTGTCTTCAGGCAAGATTCTGCCACTCAGCTACGACACCGGACAAGTGTGTGTATTCATCTGTGTTTGTGTGTATGTGCGCATTGTTCCCTGTATGTGTATGCATGCGTCCCCCTCACTGTGTGTTCATGGTTGTGTGTGCATGTGTGTGTCACTGTGCAGCCATGTGATGAAGTGAGCCATTTTTGTGCCCACGGCCGGCTTCCGGACATCAGCGACCTTTAGGCCAGCATAGAGGGATGATGTCATCAGTAGGGGACAGCGTCAAGTTTTGCCGGGAGAGTTCGGTGTTGCCTGTGTGTGTGTGTGTGTGTGTGTGTGTGTGTGTTAGTCACTGCTCTGTTTATGAGTTGCTCTCTTCTGCACTGCAGCAGACTCTCAGTGAGAAAAGGTTATGTGCTACAACTACAGGACTTTTTTTGGATCTGTTGTTGGTTTATTTACTGCCTTTGTTATATAATGTAATGTGCATGTTTTTTTTTCTCTGCTGGAAAAGGTTTTAAGGTCCTTTACTTATATAACAGTAGCATTATCACAATGGAAAAAAGGTTCAGTTAAAAGAAGAAGTCTTTACTTAAACTTGCATTAATCAATATTTTTGATATTAACACAGAATCAAAGACATCTGTGTGATCTGGGTAGTGACAAACCAACACAAAATTATCACCAACTCTGCAGCTCTATGAAGCTTTTCTAGCCTCTTTTAGCTGTACGGCACTTTAACTGTGTAGTTCAGTCTCACCTTACTGTATAAACACCATTTCCAGCAGCAGCAGGCAGCTGTTTTCAGCAAATAAGCTCTAATAAACCCACTGTACATTACCAGCTCTGCACCAAAAGGCAGACAGGCAGAGTTAGCAACTATCTGGTGGAGAAAGTGGAACATGAAGAGCCAGACATTTTTCTCAGGAGTTGGTGGAGGCCGAAACAGAGCTAAAAGGAGAGTGAAGTTGGACTTGGATTTATCAGGTGGACACAAACACCACTGTTTGCTGCTATGTTCATCCTAATTTATGCAGCTTTAAGTAAAAGTATGGAAATATAAAGTAAAAAAGGTATCACATCCACCATATTTTGTAAAAACCTTACCATTACAGAGCAACTGCTAATAGGACATTAAAAAAAGTCCTTTTATAAATGTAGTGGTCAAACAATTCAGTTCCACAAAAGATCACACGGCCATACAAAGGTAACTCAGGGCTGTACTATAGGCACTATATTTTCTTTGTATTCTATAGGTTGTGTGCATGTCAGAGATGCAGCCTTATGAGCTTGTGTGCATGTGTGTGCGTCTACATTACATAGGTGTGTGTGGGTATGTGTATTTCTTTTGGCTCAACTGTGCAAATGCGGCCACAAGCCAGAGTGCCAAAGAGCCTTAGTCATGACTCCCATTGTGTGTTTGTGTGCATGTGTGTGTGTGTGTGTGTGTGTGTGTGAGGGGGGGTAGCCTGTAGGCAGAAGGCACAGTGATGAGATGCAGTCTGGCACTGGGGAGGAAGAGAAGAGGAAAGATATGCAGCAAATATAGAAAGAAGTAAAGTGATTGAAAGGAGCGATCGGGGATCTATCTGCGTTGTCTGTCGACTGATGTATCTGTCTGCCTCTGTGTCGGCCAATCAAGCTAATACGTTTGAAGCAAATACAAGCAGGGCCGGATTATGGGTTTCATTAACACAGCAAAGAAACATTTACAAACACTGTTCATACTGAACGTATTGACTGTATGTTCACTGTCAATGTGTTTCGAGTGTTTTCCTACATGATCCGTTCCAGGCAGCTAAAGCGTGATTAACATTTTTATAGTTACTGTAAGTTTAGGCAAATCAAAGCCCTTGGTCAAAGATTGTGGTCTGGGCTAAATATTGGAAAAAGTCAACAGTGACTTAAAGCATGAGAGGAAATGTGTTGACTTTTTAAATATTTAGCAATTAATTTAGAAGTTGTAACAATTAGGTTTCCTCCAAAAATCTATTTGACAAAGTAAATTAGTCACATAGAAACATAGGAGATAGGTTTGCTTCCTTTGCTGCCTGAACACTTGCATAGCCCCATTAATGATACAACTTTACAGTGAATCAGAAGGAGGGGAAAGATAAAAGTCGTAAATGCTGCAGAATCCAACGAAAAATGGCAAAAGACAAAAAAAAGCTCAGCTAATGGCATAATTTCATTGCTGCCATCGTCATTTAGTGTATAGTTGTACAATCACTTAATTTTAAGCATAAATACAATGCTCTAATGGCCCAGAGGACAATATTTGTCTATAGTAGATGTGCTTTATTAAATATTGACTTTGTTTTTTTTAGAAAATTAGGCCCAGCTGCTTCAATTTTCTTCTTTCTGTGGCGCTCCGATTAGCTGTGAAATCTCCTTCCACAAAGATTTTGAAAAGTTTAAAACTCCCCTTCCCTTCTCTTCCTGTCGCTCCCTCCCTCCCTCCATCCATCCTCCTCATATATTCTTTCTCATCTCTAAGAAGGAGCGAAAAAAGGAAAATGGCCATAATTAAACAGCATTTATGTCTCTGCTCTCCACAGCCTCAAATGCTAATTGGTGACACTGCAGTTCAGCTTTGTCCAATTACTCCCAGCTCTCGCTCGCTTGATTAGCAATCATTTTCTCTCTCGCTCGTTCTCTCTCTCTTTCCCAAAACAGAGGAGAAGCTACTCAGCACTAAGTGGCTCATGAGACTCGGCAAGCTCGCCCACTTCATTTCAAAATGACCCTCCCTATCAACGTTCACTTCCACCAGGATTCAAACAGAGATTTTAGTCTGTTTGTCCAAATGTATTTTATTTGTCTCCACTTTTTCAGGTTTTGGAGTTGCTTTATTTGTTTAAACAAATTTACACCGATGAGCAGGAGTGATGAGGTTATGGCTAGAGTAAGTTAAACTTTCACATGCTTTAAAGTTTTTGTATTAAGAACTCAACCACTTGAGCACACCACTGTGTGTTTGGACTTTTTTTTGCAGTTTGGTGGTTGTACATAACTATGAATTTACATGATTCAGAATTCTGCTCCTGTGTATTTACATTTATAGACCCTCAACTCAGGGTCTAAAGACGGAAAAACTCTTCCCTCCGAGAAAACTCAACCAGAGCGAAAAAGAGTAGAAAGAGGCGGGATTCCTCTCCCTGGACAGACAGACAGACAGACATGCACCAGATTAGACAGAAGTAACAGTAGTAAGGAGATTTTCAATATACAACGACGAGCAAGAAGAAGAAAATTACAAAACTCAACTGAAGACTTGATACATGGAGGAAATGTGGCAGTTCAGTGCAATAACAGAACAGCTTTCTTTGTCCTAGTAGTTCCATTCCAGTAGTGTTCATTTTTTATACAGATGTTTATGTTTCATAAAATTCCTAATATTTTTACTAGTGGCTTTTCATCTTTATACCTTATGATAAATACTATGTATTTATGTAATATTCATATATAGTAGTAGAACAGCCGACCCAGACTGTGTCCACCTGTCCGTGTCCTACTAAACTCGTGATCGTCATCATGTGTCTGTTACAGATGTTCACACTATAAAGGAAATAAAAAGTGTAGTCATAAGCAGAGCCAGCAGAGACGCACACATCAGGATTGCAATCGTTTTGATCACATTTTTATTTACATTTCGCAACAGGTAGCGGTAACACGATGACAGTCCAGTTTGGGAAATACTGAAGATCCATGAGTTTGAAGGTCGACTATATACAACTTTATGACAAAACTGGTTTGTCAAATGTTGTAGCCTTGCTGTGACAATGATTCTTCAAAGTTGGACACTTTGATTGACGATGTGAAATTGATTCAGGGCTTTCCGGCTGAAAATCCGAATAGTCCATTTTCAGGAGGCAGGCCTGTGGAGTGGGGTAGCAAAGTGTTTATTAGGATGTTTGGACATGTAAAGTAGCCATCCGGTTCACAGACAAACTTAAGCTCACTTAATTGACATGCTTCTCGTTTGCTGACATGAAAAACGGTAAAAAAAAAAAAATAGTTAGAAAAAGACATATCCTCGGGGTGAACAACAGATAAAAGTTCAAATGTTGAAAACGTTACAGGAAGAGAACCTGCAGCTTCTCTCTCAGGACTGGAGGCCTGTCTCTGCACTGAGAGTTGATTTGCTGGTTGTGCAGATGGAAAGCTGTTTCCGATTGTGTGCTATCTGTGGCTCATGTTCAACGAATGGCTTATTGATTTTTGACTCTGCCCGCCGGGGTTCAGATGTTTCACTGTGTTCTACTGCATGTGTGTGTGTGTGTGTGTGTGTGTGTGTTGTATGTGCCGTGCTTTTGGATTTTCGTTATTGTTTGTTTAAACCAAGCCGGAACACAAGCTCACACACAATCACAGAATGATGTGCACACACGATGGACTCGTTCTTACACACATTCCCTGGTTGTTTAATCAGTTCGATTGCTATTACCTGTGGCTGAACAGTCTTAAACCTAAACCTATCAAGAGGCTCAGTGGAGTGTTAACAAACCCACAAGACACTCCCAGCCTCCCCTCCTCTCCCCCTCCTCCCCCTTCTTCTCTCTCCCTAATGCCTTGGTAATAGCGACAATTAGCCACTCCGCTCCATTGGTTAGATGGCTAAGCTCGGGCCCTGTGGCCCATTAATGACGAGCTGAGGTAATACAGGCTGAATGGGGAATCTTGGGCCTGATTGGATTTGAATCCCAGCCAGTGGAGGGTTTTTAGAAGGTACGTTTGGAGGCTTGAAAATCATTGCGGGGGAGTTACTGAGTATATTTGTCTTTGCGGTAATTGTTCTGGGGAATATTCAGCGCACTGGGGGTCCTGCCATATCTGGTGTTTGGCCTGGTGAGCTCGTAAAGATGCAAATGGGGCAGAAGCACAAGCAAGTATTTTGAAAATAATTTTTAATTTTATAATAAGAACAATAAAGCTTATATATATTGCACTTATCAAAACCAAACATTGCAAAGTGCTTTCCAACGGACAACATGGAACTATCGAGTAAACAGTGAAATTAAGATCAGGTAACAAGATTTGAGATAAACAGTGTTTGGCTGCACATTATAGCCCAAAATACATTGTTTGTCCGTAGAACAACACAGAAGTGTCCTCTGATCTGACGCCAGGACGACACCATTTGTCTGTGCCTTCCAAAACCATCGCTGTTGAAAAGATAAATCTGTTTTATGGTCTGACAACGATGTGGTTAAGGTTTGGTTTAAGCACAACAACAACTTGGTTAGATTTAGAGAAAGATCATGGTTTGAGTTTAAAGGAGCACTTTGTTAAGGTTAGGAAAACATTGTGATGTGGGTAAAAAAGACTTCCCGAATGTTTGGGGACCATAGCCATCATGGTAACAGTAATAATCATGTGGTTAACGTTTGGGGGCGGTCGCGGTTATTGTTTATAAAGACAACGTTGACTGTCGGTTGGAAACAAACAGCGGTCTCTGGTGTGCCTGATGTCCATCCCGAACTCCTCCCTATGTGAAGTTTGTCACTTTATAATAACATCACCTTTATTTCTTCTTTGCTCCGCTCCTAATTCCTACAGCCGCAAGAGGGCTTTGTCACTTGAATGTAAGCATATGTTGGTTTGGGGCACTTACCTGATGCTGTCGATTGTGGTGTGAGGACAGTCTCTAACAGCCAGCTGTTGACCAAGACAGCTGCCTTATATCACCACTCCATTCTGTGATAGTAAGTCAGTAAGTTAACTCTTATTTTTCAAAGCAGTAGTTACAAAGTGTTTTGTAGACGTAAGAAAAGAAAGAAGAAAGACAATATCTATATCTAAAATATCTAAATATATCTAAACATCTAAAAACTTGGATAAAGTGTACAAACCACAACAAAGTTATAAGATTAAGAAAACACCAAAGATGACAGCAGTTTTTAGGCTGATATGTCAATATGTGAGAACAATAAAACTGTGATATTTCATGATCTGTAGAATAAAGAATAATAAAAACCTGATCAAACCAAACCAAGCTGTTATAGCTGGTGATGGAAAATTCTTTTTGCAGAAGCAGAATCATCTCTGTAAAGTGCACATATCCACCTTATCAGGGCGTTTTCTAGTCAATTGGATGAAAATGCTTCATATCATCTTGCAAAATTCGGCAGTTGGGGTCTTGAAACCGGATGGTTTTCATCCAGCAGCAGCAATGAGCATGTTGTCCTCATCACCGGAGGGGGTTTCCTGGTTGTGATGTATCTGAATGGAGCTGAGAGGTCAGCTGTGGACTGAAGAGGCCATGACTGCAGCCTCTTCAGCAGACTGGGTCTGAAAATGTCACGCTCATTACAGCACTAATACCCTTTACAATGCTGTCACCCTCACATAGAAACACAGGAGGACACACACACACACACACACACACACACACACACACACACAGATAGATGAAGAGGAGGATTGTTTCGGCGCTGCTGTCCTCAGCAGTTTCATCAGGGACTTCCTGTTGTTAAGTCTTTGGGTACGCTTGTTTTGAGTTCTTGTCAGAAGTTCTGGTTGAGAGAGGAGCTTTGTGTTTGGCCAGATAACTTTGCCCTCCAGACACTGAACTTTAAGGCTGAGTGTGTATGTGTGCGTGTATCTGTGTGTACATGAGACCTTGTTCTTTGTTAGAGAGCATCATGTCGCTCGTTGACCTCTCGCTGCCCTTTGCTGTCCTAAAATCCCCAGCTGCCTGTGGTCACCGCGGTTTAGTATCTCACCACAAATTTCCCAATAATTTCTCTCTCCTTTGTCGTCTTTGCTCTCCGAAAAGTGGAGCTAGAGGGAAGTAAATTAGTGTGAAGATAACTGCTTTATGATTGTATTATGGTTGTGTGATTTTTTTGTCTTTTTGCACTTGAAGGTGTTTTTTAAGGACAACTACAAAGACTACTACAAGCATGAAATCCGCTGTTATTTAAATTATGTTATCTGCAGATATTGGATCCTGAGTAGAGTTATATAATGTGGAGAAATTGCCCAATAATCGCGTTATGGTATAGAGGTACAGAAGCATATTTTCAAAAGGACAGCTCCGACAGACACTTTAAGCATGAAAACATATCATTAACATTCATGTCAGCAGTAGCTTCCTCTGTTAGCTGTAATGCCTTGTTATTGGACTGTGCCCTCGTATAATTGCACCTAAAACATGTTATTAAATGTACAATTTCCACCCAAATGAAGTCTGAAACGGCAGCTCCTAACCTTTTTGACTTGTGCCCCCTTAAAAGGTTGAATATGTCCAGAAGTAGTGAGTGGTTCAACCAAATAGTTATTTTCTCAGATTGTTTCATTTGAATAGTTTGTAGAGAGACGGCGTAAAGCTGTCCAGTATTTTACAGGAAGAATCAGAGGTCCATTTGCTTAGCAGAAATGTTTTTGATCTTTTCTTTCATCTTTTTACCTTAGATTTATCAAACGTATGTGGCTGATAACACGAGTACTTATATAAGTACTTGGTGAAGATAAGTTTCCCACACTCCGGCTGCTCTCTGCTGACACTACTGTAGGACTGTATTTACTGTATTCAGAGTGCCTCCCAAGAGTCAACACAGGTGTCAGGACAAGTTTCTTTGGAGGTGATTTGTCGGCAACTTGCACTTCATTCTGGTCAGATTCGGACTCTTGCTTGCTGCACCGTGTCCACTGAGGCTAAAAGTACAGGAGGGAAAATATTGTTGTCTGATTAGTTTAAAACTGTCACGATGTCATGGGTGGATAAAATTTGCAGCTATCCATGCAGTGCTTCTGAGACACAGGTTGAGTGCACAGAAATGGTGCGGAGACAACTTTACAGAACTGCAAAACTGATTCAAAAAACTTTCCTTCAGGCTCACTGTTGATTTCCAGCAGACTGTTGTTTTGAAGCTCTGAAGCTCGCAGATGTGCTCCAAAAACTTAGAGTGATCAGAAAAAAACAATGATGGGCATGAGCGAAATGTTTTGCTCCGGTCCGGGCTCTACAGTGCGGCATTTCACTGCATACCCAAAAGAAAATTTGAGTGTTGTGAACGTGAAAATGATTTGGGCGCAGCGGTGCGACGGACTGAGGCACAGAGGTCGACACAATCCACAGATTTGCTAAGTTTGGACGCTAACAAATCTGTTATCTCTCCCCTCTCTTTCTTGCAGCTTCTCATGTTTAGCCGGCGCTCACCGTCGCTTTCACCCTTTCACAAACGTCGCAGCTCATATCAGCTGTCACTGATTAACGTTAATTCCAAGAGTAACCTGGTGAAAGAACAGAATAAAACCTGTTTGTTGTCGGGTTAAAGTGCTCTCTGCAGGCGATGTCTGTACTTGGCCAAAGACTACTTGTGAGGGAAGAAGCTCTACTCTCTAATGCCACTGTTTACTCTGAGTAGAGTGTCTCTGTAGTTCCAAAAACTCTAACAGAGAGATACGACTTCTCTTAAATTTTCATTCATAGCATATGAATATTTTAAGCTTATACACTTTGAAGGTTGAAGGTCCTGATTCAGCGTTTTGAATCAGGACCTTCAGTTAGCTATTTGGATCAAGTAGCTTGTGAAAACTGAGGTGTGTCAGATTTAGTAGCTACAGCTGTTATTTCAGTGTGTCAGATACATACGTGATCAACATCTAGGTGTTAAATGTTAAGGACTGCTTTCATAATGAAAACAGAAAAATGCATGTGATCCCACATTAGAAGCAGACGAAGCGACTTGCAGGAAATGCCAGAGTGGTGCATCACTCGTTCAGGTGGCTGAACCATCTCATTCTGCTTGATGTGACTATTTTGCATGTGCTTGTTCATGAAGGAGTCATTGATTTTTGATTGATCGATTGACTAATCCCGTGTCCCTCCTCTCTCTCCAGCTGTTTCCTGTCTCTGTTACTGGTAGCTGCTGTGGTTTGGAAAATCAAACAGACCTGCTGGGCCTCACGACGCCGAGAGGTAGGACACATCATCATCTCGTGCACGGTTGTGTATGTGTGTTTGTACGACGTGTGTGTCAGTGTGTTACAATATGTGTATACAGTATATGTATGAGTGTTGTCAGGCTGTGTGTTTGCTTCACTCTGCAACACATGAGCTGTTAGATGCAGCTGCCACATTGAAGACTAAAGTAAATATGCACTGATGAATCCCCCCGCCCACAGTTGTGAAGGGTGGGTTAATGTCACCAGTCCCGAAAGAAAAAAAAAAAAGATCTCTCCGCTTAACGAGCGCCGCCGTGACGATAAACAAGGCCATCCCCCTTAATTAGTGCTCCTCATGAACCAATTAACTCAGACGAAGTGATGCTAAACGAAGTGGAATGGAGTGATATATCACTTAAAGCCTCAACAGATGCCGCATCATTTCATATTTACTCCTGACCCCTCCCACACGCACACAAACACACACAAACACAATTTACACCCCAAATCAATTCACCAGCTTCACCGTTTGACTTGTTTTTTGATTNTTTTAATGCTTTTTTTTTTTTCAGTGTTTTGTGTTCGAGTCATCAGGGAGGAATCAGTGTTGCTTATGAGCAGCGATGATAATAGTCTGTTTTTATTGGTGTAATCCACACACGTTCCATGGGGAACTATTGTGCTTAAATACACTTGTTGGTTTCTGGTCCCCCTCCTGCCACCGCTGCTGTTCTGCCATTATGCAGAAAACGCTGCTGCTTTCATGTGCAAATTAAGCTTCAGTATTTAAATGTTGGTGACATGTTATGTTACTTTTATGGTCTTTCAAAAAGAACTGGCTTCAATTAGGAGGATTTGTAATCTGCTTAAATGGTGTAAACTTTTCTGCGCTCAGTGAGTGAAGCCGATGTCACTTTTTTTGTCACTAGGACTTGTCTTCACTGCCTGGTATGTATGAAAAATACAAAATCAAGGAAATAGTCCACAGCAGTAATTATACTGCAAAGGTAGAGCTCATTGATTTTGGTTTTTACATATTTTTACTGAGAAATGTCCAGAATGCAGGTGAAGCAGATCACTTTAGACCGACATTTATCTAGATTGTATGTTCCCACACATCCAAAAGTTTGCGTTTTTGTTGCAGCAAACTACGGAGTTTGGACTTTCTGCATCTGAACATTTTTTATTCAGTTCTGTGTATTTGTGCACGCAGGTGCGCACGTTATGGGTTGCGTCTTTCAAGCGTCGTGATTGATACCTGCACTGTGATGTGTGTTTAGCCGCCTGTGACCCGACTAGGAGGGTGTTTGTTTAGCCTTGTTTTGCCAGTGTGAGGAGCAGTGTACCGGCTGCTGGCAGGCCGGCCGACGCTCAGCTCCATTATTTATGAGAGCCAGTCTCATATCACAGCAGAACCGCAATGCTGCATTTACTGCACTGTTGGTTTATTTACCCGGGCTTCCTGCTATTTCTCCAGCTCTCTGTCTTTCTCTCTGTCAGTCTCTCCCTCTTTCGTCCTGAGGGCTGTTTTTTTTTTTAACCATCTCTCCCTTTAGATAACAGAGGATCTAATAAATGGAAACCTCTGCCTTCGAGGGAGAAATCATCACTGTAGGAACTCTGGCGATTAAACTTCACTTTCTTCCCATCATCATCTACAGTTAATGTCCTATTTGAAAAGAAATCAGTTATTTTTTTTCACCACATAATTAATTCATCTAGAATGGTACAAAGGAAGTAAATGGAATGCCCTCAAAGTGTGATCTTTCAGTTTAGGGCAGCTCACGCAGTGGCTGAATGAAGAAAAAAAGAGAAAATATTTAATAGATTTTACTGAGTAATGGTACTCAGCCAACCTTAGAGGGAGACCATGACATTTCAAAAATGTACTTAGTTCATTTTCTTCACCAGTCAGTTGTTACATTACATGAAACTCATTCTGGATTTGTCCTTTTAGCTACCCTAGAAATGTCATCACTGAATCCAAGTGCTGTAAGCAAGTGAGCCACAATGCAAACTATGTTAACGAGCCAAGTGTCAGCAGAGAAGCCCTTTCTCTAAAAGAGGACCACTGCCTGTTGCAGGCAGAAAGCAGACAAATGCTCAAAATGTCAGATTTCTGACGTTTCATATTGATGTTTATATTCACACAACCTTTGCGCCTGGCTGAAATCAGTTTTAGCTTCTTGTTGCAGAACAATGCAGAAATTAGAAAAAAGGGACAAGGAGTAGGAGAGGAAGGAAAGAGGGGAGTTTTTTTTTAAGGCTGATACAGATATGGTTCACAATTGCAGCAAAAATATCTTCAGAAGTGTATCCTTCAGAAAAAATGTGTTTTTTAGTGCGCTTATCACCTTTAAGTGTCACCACAATGCAATACTCAGCTGCAACTTCAGGAACTTCTGTAGATTATGTACAGATGGACAGACTGAAACAGACAGACAGACAGCTGGTCTAGGAAACATGGAGACCTTCCTCATCAGAGAAACGACAGCCTTTGCTTTGTGTTCTAACGCTTAAAACAACCCGCTAACATTTCTCTGATGAGTGACCTCTTGTGGTCTTGAAAGCAATACGAATGGATAAAAACAGAGGTAGAAGTATTGTGGCGTAGTTATACTGCTGCAAAAAACATCTTAGGCCCTACATATAATCAGAATCAGTGGCAGAATTGCTTTACACCAGCATGAGCCATTGTTTTCCCTTAGAGAGAGTGAAGATGACAAACCTACTTGGATTTTACACCTCGCTACTGAGCTCAAAGGCCAATTAGGCTCTACTTTCACCTTGTTTGGTGGGCAACCAATGAGATATCAGCCGTCTGTGACAAATGGCTGTTTTCTTTGTTTCAGTTCCTATAATAGTGCGAAACCACCTTAAAAAACAAGGTGGACTCCCAAGTTTGTTTGTTTTTTGATAGATGGTCAACAATGGCAAAATTCCTGCCATCTGGGGCACACTGTTGATGAACCTAACCTAAGCTACACCTGAGCTAAACTCAATGCAGATCATGTGTAGAGGGCTGGAGGGAGGAGGTGGGGCGGATGCTCGTGTACAAAGATTGTGTGACTTCGACACCAAAGACCAGTCCCACCTCATACCAACAGTAAATATTGGTTCCTTTTAACCACAAAAGGCAAAGTTAACCAGACCTTAACTGCAGAGGTGGCAGACCAGAAAAGACATTTTGAAGACGATGACAAACAGCCGTTTTTGTTGTTTGAGAGGCAAACAAATCATTATTTTTCTTGAAAATAATCTGTAAATTGTTTCTATTGTTGGTTGTTTGCCTTTAGAAGATAAAGCAACTGAAGCTTATAGTTTACTCAGACTAGTGTCAGTATCATTTATGATAGAGGATATACACAGAGAGAGAGAGTCAGAGACACATACAGAGATAAAGAGCCTTTTATTTCCTACTTTAATTGCTGCCTTGTAACAGAACTTTGTCATCAGTCCCAGTGAGCGCTGCAGACTCTTGCCTCTTCAGCAGGCCGCAGCCTCACTTACCCTGCACCACCGAGCAAGAAATTAACAATGCTAATCAATGGCGCTGAATGCTATGTTTTTATCATCTCCTTGTGTTGATGTATTTAGTGCCGGCCTGATTATTATGGAGATGAACTGCAGTTGTCAGGTGCTTCAGGGGCTCGGGGGAGACCTGGTCAATACAGTCAGATTTACCAAGTATAGATATTGTTATTGTAATATACAGGAGCTGTTACTACTGATCCGCTTGTGTGTGAGGCTTCTTCGAATAAGGATTGTGTGCTGCTTTGCAAATACAGCTGCACAGTGTATTGTATTTTTACCCTTATTGTGAAAAGATTCCCCACATTAAGCAAATTGCAAAATGCTGTAATATCAGTTTTTTGTGTAGTCGAATATTTTAAAACCTTTAAAATATTTGGAAATTCAAATACTGGTACAGCTTGTATTAAGCACTCGGTTAGCATGTTTAACCAATTCAGATGCTTCTGCTGCATTCACGGCTATGTCAGTAAAATGGGAAGAACAAGAAAGAAAATATTATTCGATTGATTATCAACATTGCCAGCCTTGTAGTCACTTGACAAATTGACATTAAGCCTAAATTAGGTGTTTTTATCATGTTACATATTTGTAGCAGTTTGTTAACAGGTGAAACCAAATAAAGGGAATGTATGACAGCTTTTAAACTAGCTGAATTGATTGTATTGGTGTTACCTAAGTGGGATATTTCAGAACTAACTTGGAGATAAATCTATGAGGCAGACAAGAACTGACCTAATTATAAGACCGAAATTCAGTTTTACATTCTTTAATCTGACAGTATGTTTGTGTAAAACGTGTTCTCTGTGGGAAGTGGGATTATTTTGCCCTAACCAATCAGTAGCGAGTGACATATTCGTCCCATTGATGTCACTTTTAGTCACCACAGAAGCTGCAGTAGCAAGACTTTGCCTCAGCTGTTTTTTTCCTTTATTCCAACCTGGGAACAACCTTTGATGAGCCAGCTCGGGATCCCAGAAATTATGTTCATATTGGAACTTTAAAAACGCTGGCATTGGATGTAATCCAGGGTTTTGCAGAAACGTGTGGCGATAGGGTCACATTAAGCACAGTGTAGGAGATGTGGGCAGCGATTCTCAATGTGAATGTTTTTTTTCCCCCTCAGCTGCAATATTTAAGGTCTGTGCAATATGACATGAACACGACAAAAGATGTGACTGCAGCTGCTTCAAAGGCAAGGCACAAATAATTGAGACACAATTTAAAAACATCAATGCAACATCACACTGGCAGGTGGTCTGTTTCACAGTTTAGAGGCAAAATCTTTTAATACAAAGTAGCTGTCACCTTTAGACTGAGCAGCCAGCTCTGCAGCACAGCTTAATGATATGATCCGCCTGTTCAGATCATCAGGGTTTATCAACAGTTACAGCTGCCTTAAACTAAAAATAAAAAAGAAGTCTAAAATATTTAAGTATCAATATATTCTATTCTGTCAGGTTGTAATATTAGAAAATAAAGTTGCTCTTTCTAGTTTTTCTGCAGTGTGTGGTGTGAAGTATCGTCTACTCGCTGCTCTCGCTCCTCTCTGCTCTCCAGAGAGCTGGTCTAGTGGGGAACCACAGCAGAAGGTGAAAATGGGATCTCTTCACTGTTAATTATGGATCACAACCAGCCACAAGACTACAGAGAAAACTGGGTATTAATAGAACCACAGTTTTATGTTAATTGCTTTTTCTCATACTCCTTTTTATAACCAACAATCATTTTTGGATATGAGATCAAACAATCAAAAGCTACTTTGAAATTCTAATGCTGATGCGCAGAGACAGGCTGCGCAAGATGTCTGTGGTTTTCCCTAATAGGGTTGCCCCTCTGAAGACTGTGTGTGTTTGTGTGGGGGTGTGTGTGCGTGTGTGTGTTTTGTGGGGTTGCATTTTGAAATCCACCACAGCTAATATTGCCTCTCGACTGGATAAATAAGTCAAAAGGCAAATGGAAAGCTAGAAAGACAGGCAGCCAGAAGGACAAGATTGAGGTCCTCTCCTCCCCGTTGACTTTTCTCAGATATTTTTCATCATTCTTTTCTCTCCTACCTTGAATCTGTCGTATCTAATAACTAATTTAAACTGTTTCTGGCCTTGTCAGCAAAGCAGAGCCTTGTTCATCATCATATGTCCTTAACGTTTGTGCCTTGGCTGTTGTATACAGTACCACTCCACTGAATTCAAAAAGCAGGGTTGGACTCTGCTGTTAAATTGACTGACGAGTGTTAAAAGCCTGGCTGAAAAGCAGTGTTTCACCGCCCTCTATGGTTGAAAGTTTCAAGCCTGTTTCACCTCTGACCACGCTGCGGTCGGGCGTGGCCAGAAGTTCATATTGTCTCGCCGGCAGCCACACCCAACAGTGATGTCACAGTGTACAGACACATCTTTGAGTACACTTCTACATAACTGCAGCAAGCTCAGAAGTTAAAGCATTGGAGGTCAGCAAAAAATGTTTCCAGCTTCTTTTAAGCTGCTCTCTGATGTTTTTTGTTTAACATTTATTTACATTTGTTATGTTCAGCACAGCAGAAAAACAGGCCTGTGGAGTCAAACTCAAGCCAAACGTATTTATAGAGCACATTTAGGAAGCGCAAAAAAAATGTAGAGAGAAGTTAAGAGAAGTTAAAAATACAATCAGATAAATGAAACAATAAAGACAGAAAGAAATATACTATATATACAAATACAACAGGAAGATTGTACAGAAAAGCACTGAATTGTAAAGACAAAATAGGACAGGATATTTAATAATTAATCATTTGAATCCACAAGCAATACTTCTAAATATACCAATGGCTCCCATGTTCTTCTTATCCAGAGCCTCACCGATGATAAACACAGTAAAACCTCTCTGCACTTCCCGTCCATCTGTCTCGCTGTAAAACTTCTCAGTTTCTTTATTTATCTGCTCGCTGGAGCATTTTTTTAAATTCACACCACAGACAGATGTTGCCGCTCTTCCTCGTCGATAAGTTGTCCTAAACACTTTTCAGTTGCAGCGCTGCCAACTTCAACCCCCCCGCGGACTCAGACAGGCTTCACTCTGTGCAGATTACACTGATTTGTATGAAGTTAGCTGACAGCGCCTCCTGACCTCTGCTGTCCTCACCGCCATTACAGCAGCTCCCCCTCTCACATTCATTTCCTTAAATTAGATGTTTGCACTCCTCTTGCATGAGGCAATTAACATATTGTGTCATTTTCCCCACTACATTCATTAAGGAATTACACTCCGAGATACTCCACTCTGAATGACAGGAGGGTGAGAATTTGCGGCATAATGAAAAGAGCTTGATTAAAATTTAAGTTTTAAGGCTGTTTTGTTTGTTTAGGACTTGTCAGCGCTGCACTGTATCCAATAAGCTGGTTTGTGGAGCTAATTATGCTGCTGTAAATGGTTTCCTGAGGTCTCTTACAGTCTAATTTCAACTGCTAGATGATGAGTAAAGGTGACATAGATACAAAAAGCAAACTACGTTTTAAATAAAGAAGCTTACAGCGTGATTACACTATTTCAGTAGCCTTTTCTTTCAAAATAAAGGCTTTTCTTTTGTCTCTTTTTCCTTTTCTTTTAATAAAACTGTTACTGTTAGATTCCCTGAGTTCTGCAGAGGTGATGTTGTGCTCTGATTGCTCAGTCCTTGGCTACCACACACTCCAAATCCTGCAGTTGGAGAGATTAGCATGTCTGGACCAGTGAGTGCCAAAGCACTTGTGTGCGTGTGTGTTTTTGTGTTTCTCTGTGTGTGTTGATGCTGCACAGTATGTTTGTGTGTTTGTGTGTTCCTTATTTAGCTGGCATTAATCAAGGTGGCAGATTAGTAGAAGAGGTTTAATGTGGCCAAGCATGGCTGGGTGTCTGCGGACGGCCGCTGCGCAAACAAATCAAAGGAACGAGACAGGAACACACACACACACACACCACAACAGGCCACCAATGCTGCCTGTGCTTTAAGAGACTAGTCTTCTCCATATTAACAAGCTGGCCGACTTGCCACTGTACAGACATACGGTATATAGCTACACCATATATACCAGGGGTACTAAACTTTTTTACTCAACAATGGGTTTTACATAAATTCAGAGGTACATCAACAAAAATAAGAGTCAATAAATTGTCCATAGCTTCAGCAGAAATTTGATACATTCAACAGCACATCATATAATTTAACTTAAACTGCACACACACTCAACGAGACAACACGCAGGCTTCACTTAGTGTGAGAAAGGCCATTGCTTGCCTGTAAGCAGTGCCTAGAACCTGGACACAAATCAGAGGCACTAACCCAAGTGTTTTTGAGCAAGCAGCTGCAGTGTAAACATTCAGGTTTAGTGCAGGACTGAACGCATATTTCTCTTCACACTCCTCGTTAAATTTTCTCAATCAGCTCTTTTTTGGAATCTTTGAGAACGACATCTTGCTGCTAGCATTAGCAATGAATTTGCAAGTCACTGACTAAAGAACTGCTCTGTCCATCCTCCTATAAATACTGTATACACACACACGTGCAACAGGAGGGGCACCAACAGGGAGCAACTTGCCAGCTAGTGTTCGCTAAAGGTTTTGTTTGAGTATTAGACGTTTATGCATGAGTAAAATATGCGAGGGAGACCTTTTAACAGTCGTCAATTTGTCATGATCTTGTTGAGGGTCAGGGTCCGGTTTGGACTGGAAGCTTTTGTTAGCTGTTGGGTCGAGGCAGCGCTCAAGCTGAAATTCCAGGCCTGGAAAACTCTAATGCAGTTCTGTGGTGGTGGGTAGTTTATTCTGACATTTTCAGTCCTGAGATGTCGGAGAAATGTTTGACCTTTAAATGTATTTTTATAAACAGCTCACTGATCATGAGGTACTGCATAAAAAACAGATATTGTGCCAGTTTTAGTAAAATAGTAAAAATTAAAAATTGAAATCATTGAATGACCTTAGGTCTTTATTCACTCTGGCAACCTGTCCATGATGTACCTGCTGAACATAAGCATGTTAATATTGTTTATTGTGAGCATTAGCTCATTACAGCCTCACAGAGCTGAAAGCACGGCTGTACACTCTTGCTAGATTATATATTATGTACTGATATTGCAATTCATGTGTTTCTATGATTATGAATCCTTCACTTGCAAAGCTTTCCACTGTCCCAGTGTGACACCGTACATCAAATGCTTCCACCATGTTGGATGAGCAAAGAGGAAAAACATGTTCATCCAGAAATCAGAGAGCAAAACATGTTTTTTCCAGTGTCTGAAGCAGAACATTTTTTTTTTTGTTAATATACATGGACCAGTTTCTGGTGATGCTGTAATTTTAAAATCAGACGACAACCGACAAGCAGGCTGCTAATTTTGTGCAAAGTTTGCTCGGAAGAGTGAAAACAAGACTCTACTCTAAATAGTAATGTGGTAACAAAGACGAAATACAATAAAATAATCTTGTTTCCAAGAACTGAGATGAATAACTGTGATGACTAACTGTGATCAAAGAAAAGTAATCATGAAAAGTAATCAGGACGATCATTTATGCAGCGCACACGAGCAATACGCACACACAAACACACACAATAAGGCAGCTATGAAGAATTAAAAACACTGCAAGGTTTAGAATTTGCATAAAACTTCTTCCTAAGCTTGTATCCATGCCAGCTTTCTCTTTATCTTTAACTGTACTATATATAGTTCATGCACGTGTTGCATAGAAAGTATTTTCACATGGAGTTAATGTACACAGTATTTTGTGTGACAAACATGACAAGCAGGCTGACAGCGGTGAAAACTGTCTCCTCGGTGGAATTTCTAAAGTTCTGTTTACCCTCTCGTTGAGAATCCCAAATTTAAAAACATGAGCTACGGTAAATGTTAATGATGCTTCGCTGCTATCAGCGCGGCCCAGGTGACCGCTGTCACCATCAGAGATCCAGATTAGCTTGAAGGTGCTGGTGTTCAGAGAGGAATTCAGCAGCTCCACACTGCCACCAGCAAACTTCAAAAGCACTGAAATGAGAGAGACGGGGGGGCTGGTTGTGGAGAGAGGAATGAAGAGACAGAGAGAGGGAGAGAAGGGGGGAGTTTTTGTGAGGGACACAGCAAGGACATCTCCCCGGAGCCATATGGTGGTTGAGATGGTTTTATACGGTTGTGTTTGTCTGTCTGTTCAGTTTAGGATTTTTACCGGAAAGCGCCGCAGGCCAGCCGTCTGTAATAATATATCTCCCTCCCTCCCTCCTTTTTCACTACCCTCAACCATCTCTCTCACTCTCTCTCTCTGTGTTTCTGTCTCTTTGTTTCTGCTGCTATCCTAGAAATCTGCCCGCGGTTGTCATTGTGACTGATGGCCAATGTTGACTCAAGGTGGGAATGGGTAGTCGAGCTTTTATTAATAACTCCACACCTGAACCAGTGATTTGACTCCTGGACCGTTACTCCACTGCCTGTTTGTTTGTCCTTGTGTGTGCTTGTTTGTCCATATAGACAGACAATCGATATTAGAGTCACTGTTTGTGTGTGTGTGTGTGTTTTTGTATTTTTTTTCCTGAAAGTGTATACTGAACATGACAGTTTGACACTTTAACCACACATACTGTAATACATTTAGTCTGCATAATTAATAGTTTGTATCACTTTGCAACTATCCTCACACATGTAATGTAATATTTACTATTGAAATTATACAAAGTTTAAAAAATTACTCTTTTGTATAAATCATCACAAAACACGACTGCAACCAGAATTTGACTGTAACCATACAACCATGTCTTCTATCAGATGCTTTGATATTGTGCTCATTTGTGCACATCCGGATGGATGGTGGGTATACAAAGCACAGGCTGTGGGAGATCGGGGTTCACGCACTGCATCCCACATTAAACACTGTGATTTTGGTTAAATACACTTCCAATCTGGTGACTCAAGTCAACGTTGAGGTTCTCAATAATTTAATTAAGACCGCGTTCTCCCCTAACCTTAACTAAGTGCATTGAGCTGACTAAACAAAGTGCAACAACCTGTCTTGCTATGGCTCGTCTCTTAGCCTCGCATGCAAAATTAATCATATAATTGTGTCATCATAGCCAACATTGTGCTCTACATGTAGAAAATCTCGCCCGGATCAAAGCTAAACCACTGAAGAACGTTTTGAATCTAAATTGTACAGATGCTGTCGGTGCAGTAGGGCCCAGAATCTTTAAGCTCCATCCCTGCATACAGGGCCGGTGTGGGTGTGTGAGTTCTGGGATGTGTTGCTAAACATATCTTTGTACTAACATAATCCTTGTCCTATCATAAGCCAGTGGACAATGATGATCCTAATCCTGCTCTAAGAAGCTTTTCATAAACTGGAGGCACACACACACACACACACACTGTGGTGCTTCTGCAGAACTTTGAATATGCACTGTGGATGAGAGCTATGAAACATACCTTTGTAAATGTTGGATCTGGATTTTACAATGATTGTAGACTTACAGCAGGTGGGTCCCCACAAATACTGTAAAATACTGTAAATACTATATTATTATATATTAAGTCCAAATTCAGAGCGTTCTCAATGAAGTTTGACATCACTTTGATTTTAGCTTCGTTGGTAAATCGGATGTTTACCACATTAGAGATTCAAGGTTCACATTCTTAGTGCCAAATTATTCACAACTCGCAAATCATGTATATTTTTGTAACTTGTGTATTTATCTGTTTTCATATCAGAAAAAAACTGGTAAATGCATCTTATTGGATACATTACAGAAAGTCTTCCAAATGTAAACGTTTTTTATTTGTATAAAGACATTCAACTGTAAAACACCAGTTTGTTTGACTGTGTATAAAAAAAACCTGTCAGTTCACACATCAGATGAAGGTCAATACTTTTCACACAGCTTTCAGCAGCCTTGTGAGGGCTTCCATCAGCTCTATGAGTGAACTTTTCAGTCAGCACTTGACACCTGAGGATGACTCACTGGGAAAAAAAAATAGATTTGAAAAACATGATTTTGGAAGTTGGACTTCTCAGAACATCTGGAACTTAATAAGGCCCCTTCTGTTGTTGCTGGTGGCCCAAATTCATACACGTCCTGCTACGTTACTGCTGCTAGTTCTGATCTGCTTGAGTCCGAGACCTTCTTGTTTTATATGATGGCAGATTTGGGCAGCGCCGACAATATCTGCGGTGACATTTGTTTGAAAGTATTTCTGTGGATGCAGTATGACTTATTAAGAAATGTGCATTTTACAAGAAGAGAAGATGCTGTTTGGTTGATGTATTTATTTATCTGGCGTGCACCAACAACAGATGACTGATTGGAAAATGTATTTTTCATTTCATTGGACTCTGGTTTTGCTGCACATCCTCTCTCCTTTTTCTTCAACACAGTCATCTAAAATTTTGTGAATCAAGCACAAACTCTAAAGTTACGTGTTCATTTTACTTCCCTTCGCTACAAAACCAAAACAGCTATAAACAAAAATATAGAAGTATTCCTTCACCATTTTAGTGTGTAGGTGTAATTTTATGTTTTTATAAGGAGATATTCCTCACTTTTCATGCAGAGCACAATTTAACATATCTACACTCATTACACAAAACAGGCTCGCTCAAAACTGGATGTCATTTCGGTTTAAAACTTAATGAACTTTTTACAGACATCTAATGTAACAAACCAAACATGCAGCTAATTCCTCGAGTGCAGAACAATCTCAGTCCAATTAGCTGCTCGTGCAGGAAATTCATCCAGAAGTGGAACTAGTGTTGTTGCAGCGCTGTTGATTTGTTTAGGAAGCAGATTAAACTAAATCTCAACTGAACCACACTTCATTTCAGATACCTGAGCAAATATCAGGCTGAATATTAGGGAACTCTGTTGTTTTAGAACGAGTGGAAGCCAAATTGCTTGTGGGGATTAAATGAGAGACTGTGTACACACACAAAACAATAATGAGGTACGTCCGTGGAGAGAGAGAGCAGTTTGCATAACATAACAAAGTCTGTGCAAATTGTTCGTGGTGCAAGTGAGTTTAAACTCTTTGTTATTTTAAGGATCTGGATTCTAAGCCATTATCACATCTCAACTTTAATACCTCAAAATAACGACTTTGCAGATAAACGTACATGGATTTTGAAATGAAATATAATAGAAAGACACAAAAACTACATTTTTACATTATCAGCCTTAGTGCAGTATTTTGTAAATCAATTTACAATTTAATTGATTCCGTCACCTTTTATTTACAGGAAATTTAAATTGAATCATTAAGTGGCACTTTTGAGTTTTGCTTTTTTTAATTTAAGCATAAAATTGTATTTTGACAAAATATCCACAACTGCATCTCACGGTCTTTATGAAATATGACCTAAGTTGCATGCTTACACATGATGACAACATCATCTGCTGATAAAGACCGTGGCATGTCGTCAAACGTTCTGGAAAAAGCCACAATAGTGAGTGGACCTTGAGTTAAGAATTTTTGTATTTTTATATGGACAAGTACTTAACATCGACAGTGCAACATATTGTACCCCAGCATTTATAACCTGAGATAGCTTCCTTCCTGAGATGGATCCTTACACAAACAGAACAGAGAGCAGAAAAACACAGACGAAACACTTACAGAAATACAATAAAAGCAACATAAAAAGTTAATGAAATGCGCCTGATCATCCATGACTACGTGACAGATCCCTCTGTTTCAACAACTGTTTCAATATAAATTTAAAATGAGTTTGTTTATGATCCGGAGTTTGGAGTTCTGTGGGTGAAGAGTTACGTGTATGCGTGCTCAGCAAAAGAAAGACATCGGTCTGAAGGAGGTTAAAGGGAACCTTGCAATTCCCAGCAGACTTACCTTGACTTACTGAGCCCGAAACCCTGCGAGGTTTCACCACAACGTTCACATAATTAATCACTGAAAAAGTGTAGAATATTCTAGTGCTAGATTAGTATGTGTGTGTGTTGTGTGTGTCTGCATGCGTTGATACTAAAAATGTCCTGATTTCACACGTTCATTAAGCAGTAGAATACACTGGAAGGTGTAATGATATTCACTTTACTCGATTTCCACTCCGAGGCTAAACATTGTATTCAGAGGTGCTGAATGAGGTATAATTTCTTTCTATTGTTACACTCCGTCCACCGTCTGTGTTCACGAGGCTTCCTCCCGAGGCCGTCTGCAGGAACTGAAGAGAGATTTGCATTTTTCTACTCGACTGAGGCTTCCTTTGTGACTAAAAGCACTTTGTAGTCCGAAGCAAACACAGGCAGTCTTCCTCAGATGCCTCACACGCACACTCAGACACATGCACGGCAGCAAGATGCGCAGGTGAAAAGACTCTGAGACCTGGTATTTATTAAAAGTTTAACATCCGAACCAAAGCTTTGTCCCCAGGGCATTTGGCCCATCATCTGTGTGTGTGTGCATGTTTTTGTGTGATTGTGTGAGTTTTGTGAGCATGTGCCTGTGTGTCTCTGTTACAGTGTCGGCTGGGAATCACAGACAAAAGAGAGTTTTTATCCGCAGCCTGTTCACCTCCTATATCCTTTCATAAAAGCTCTTGTCCTCATCTTTCTCATCCCCGTGTGTGTGAATGTGTGTGAATGAAAACTAAAAACACATTTTTTTATTTTTTATTTACCATGCATCTGTTTCATGTGTGGGCAGTCACGCAAAGCGAACAGTAGTGATTCCATCTGAAGAGTTGGGCCTTGATTTCAGTGATTAACACACCCACTCACCCACTTTCCGTCATACATAAACATACATAAACATGGGTCAGGCTGAAACTAAACTGTTCCCTTTGGGGGAAGAACAACAAACCGGGGGTACCACCTGGAACTGAACTCTATGTGGCATCCCCCCCCCCCNTCAGTTCCTCTGTAGTTTCTATCTTTAGCTAGACAACAGGTAGAAAAGAACATGGTGCATGGAACAGCATCTACATACACTTAGATGTGTGAATGAAATGAATAACTTTTTTAATTTCACTTCACAAGCATTGACCTGTGGAGAAAATCACCTTACCCAAATGATTAAANNCAGATCGTGTAGAGAAAGTAAAGTATTTTTTGCATTTTGTCATTTGTCACCGTGGAAATAAAGCTATAAGCTTCTGTTAATTGGGTAACCCAGATTTGATGTACATCTTATCATTCTGATAACCTTATTTGAACATAGGCTTCATCATGTGTCCATGACAAACAAACTATGATTACGTTACAGTTGAGGTCTTTTCAGACAGTGAGTGGCTGCTGCCGGAGCCTCCATTGTTTTTTTTTT
>NTHP01000402.1:212959-242146 GCA_003416845.1 Oplegnathus fasciatus | reverse complement strand
ATTGAGACTGTTTCATAACCAGTTAAAAACTCCATAGAGTGCTTTTGAGAGAATGAAAAGAGCTGCTGACTATGTTCCAGATCAGTCCATCCGTTAAAGCAATAAGAAATGAACAATTAAAGGGGAAGCTTCAAAATATCTTACCATAATATAATAGCTGTATAATCTGAGTTTCACCCAGACATTTGTGAGTTTTTGTCCCTCCAATTGTTCATATAATTCAAAATGTATACTGTTAAATAATATGCTGCGAATGTAATTACACTGAAGAATTGATAAAAAAAAAACAAGTCATCATGCGTAAACAACAAAATACATTGTCATCGTCTTCCAAAATGATCTATTTTAGCATTTTAAGATCTGACACTCCTGTCGACGACATTGTTTTCCAGTGCCTTTCAAAATCGTTTCAAAATGATTCATATTAGTACTTCTACTTCTCCAACCTCTGTGGTAAACGTTTAGTGAAGTTTAGGGAATCTAAACTTCTTGGTTAAGGACTGAGAAAGATCATGGACGTGGTTTAAAGAAACGAGTTTTGACTGTTTGGAGACCGGATGCAGTGGTTTCTCTGGTGTCAAAGTCGCACACTTTGAACGCCCAACCTTCCACCTCGATCTCCCAGTTAAGAGGTTTTGCAGCACGATAACAATGTTTCGCTTTAAGAGAGGACAGTCATTATTTGCACGACCACACAAAGTTGATTGTCAGGAAAACATAATTATAATGTAGGTCATTTTAAGTGCTTGATCAAATAATCAGTGCTTTTCTTTTTGTTGCTTTCGAGTCCAGTCTCTGGAAAAATCACGTCTGGCCACATTTGATCAAGTCTCATAAAAGCAGCAGTGGCAGGTGATTTTATTGTTGAAACCAAGCGACTCAATAACTGGAATTTATTTAAAAAAACAACACATAAAGGTCCCCTTCATTGTGTATAGAATACGCTACGTTGATCTGTCAAAATAGAAGGCTTTGATCAAAACAGAAAATAGCATAATGTGAGAAAATGAGTTATTTTTCATGGTGGAATGGTGAGGTGTAGAAGAGGGAGTTACAACAATGGGTTTGATATTAGTTGACGTCAGGCTTTGAGTAAGATGAATGGAAGCGCATTAGTGCTGTGTTTATTAATGGTTTGGAACAAAGGAACCGAAAAGTTGCTGTGCAGCATAAAATGTGTGTTTCTATTTCTCTCCTCAGCGCAGAGATCTGCCTTTTCTCTTTTTTCTACTTTATAGCCATGTTTTAAAGGTGTGTAATTTTGTGATCATATAAGTTTGAGTTTTAGTCATCTCCACATTTACAAAGGTATAAATAGAAAATAAGAATATTTTGTATTTATTGGCAATTCAAAATGCTTGTTTTACTCCTTTGTGTACAAAGACGAGTGATGTAACAAACCTTTTATATGAATCAGACAACATGTATTGCTTGAGTCAGATTATTAAAGTTATAATCTCAAAGATTTTCATTTAAATAAATGTCCATTAAAGCAGAAGTAGGTAACCTGTATAAAAATAACTTTTAGTCATATTTACTAAAACTGTCACGATGTCCCGACAGTAGCACATGAGACAGATAATCTGTGAAAAAATCAGGCTCCTCTTGCTCCACCTGCTGCGTCTAAGACCATTTTTGAGAATCCACTGCGCCCGAATCAAAACAACCAATCAGAGCCAGGAGGAGTATCTGATGGAGTGTCAATCACTGCTCCCGCACAAGCTGCAAGCAGCTCCCCACACATGTGCTAACTCAGTCAAGCTCAGTATCTTCAGTGAGCGGACGCAATGGCGGATACACAACCACCGAACAATCAAGCAATGAGAAAACTGCCCATCCCAGCTTACACGACAAAGACAAGTAAACAGAAGAAGACCAATGAAGAAAAACTAAAAAGAAAGAATAGGACCAAGAGACTCCGCGGGGAGGGGAGGCGAGCTGGAGAGCAGTGGTGACGGAGGGAGAGAGACCTGGAAGTTGAACTCTTTCAAATTGTCAAACTAAGTCCACTTTCTTCTCAATCCTACCGACTTCAGCTTTAAGTAATTATCTATCGCCGAATGAGGTAACACGATGGTGATTGAGCCTATGTCCCACTGATGAAATCCCTTGCATTTGCAGTATTACGACCCGGGTGTCGGTGGCATCTTTCCCAGAAAAAAAATCACAAGCGGCGCAGAGTTAGGCTTTTCAACTCACCTTCACGTCACCTGTGTGTGAAGCGGCGTACTGTTGTTTCCAGTCTCTGCTAGCGTTGCGAGTAAACAGTTGATATGGCCGAACAAGCTAAGAAAAGATTGATGACTACAGACGATGAAACTGAAACTGAAGTGAGGTCCAAAAGCACACCTGCAATTATCAATTATTTCCATAGGTGCCACGAAAGACAACGAAATGAAAATCTTCGAGATTCTAACTTTAAAGATTATATTTAGACTTGGTGAATATTGTTTTTGCTATTAGCCCTTTTACTAAAAGACATATCACTTCATTTGAAGGCTCCAATCTTGAGTTTTGACTTTTGTTGGAGCCAGCCTTTTAACATATACAACACAAACTGTGTCTTATTAATTTACTAGTCCTATTACTAATACTGCATTAATGCATATTTTCATATTTTAAATAGATTTTTAATGTGAAAGGTGCCATTGTCTCAGTGACAAGAGAGAATGTCACCTAACTCTGCAGCTATATGGAACTTTCTGGCCTTTCATAGCTCATAATTTTGGCTTTATAACAGATTTACTGCATATTTTAGTCTCAGCACTGTTATTAACCTTGTTTCTGCAGCAGGCCGCTGTTGTCAGCCAACAAGCTTTGATAAACCTAGTTTACGCTACCTGCACCAAGCAGCAGACAGACAAAGTTAGCGACTAGCTGATGAAGAAAGAGGAACATCCAAGAACCCGATATTTTTCTCTAAACTAAACCAGAGCTAAGAGGAGAGGGAGTGTTGGGCTTACATTCATCAGGTGGAAACCAGCACCACTCCAAGCAAAATCTCCATGTTTGCTGGGTGTGTAAATACAAGTATCTATCTGTTTGCTAACATTTTTGCCATAACAACTTTATAAAGTCATACAGCTTCAGATGAAGATGTTTTCAGCCTTTTGTGAAGTTCTTCTGCAACCAAGTGCCCGCAAAAAATAAATTAATACAAAGAAAAAAATGTGGACAAAGCTCAAAGAAAAAGCAACATGATGACAGAATAAAATCAAGTTAATCATGGGTTGTCACAGGACAAAAACTTCATCAAAGTACTGTGATTATAAATTTTGAACTTTACCACCCACTGGGTGCAGAACCATTTACACTGGTGCTGAGAAATCTAACAGTTGTTGTATGCACGTCATCACTCCACTCTAACTTTCTTCTTCTCCTCTTTCCCACTCTCTGCTGCCTCTCCACTTTCTATTCCAGCTTTCCAGCCACAGTGTTTTGTCTTCACGCAACACGTTGTCGCCTATATGTCTCCGTTTATCTACGATTCAGGCAGCATACGTATCTCTATCTCCATCTCCTCGCAGCCTCCTCTCCTCTCTTCCCCCTCTCTTCCCCCGTCAAACGCCTCTCTTCACCCCGTTTCTACCCCGGCAAATATAGAACTGGCTCTGGTGCTGTTCCTTTCTCCTCCTCCTCTTCCTCCTTTTTCCTCTTTCAGAAACAACACAGAAGAGTTTTTCTGTTTGAACTCTGTGTGATGTGGAATAACGTTGCCTTATCACAGCGTGAATCTATCATCTTCTCTCTCACTGTTTTTCTTTACTCTGCCTTGCCAGCTACTTTGGCTCGCAACATCCAGCCTGAGAGCCCTTACCTCTGTTTGACTTGTGGAATAATAAGCAGTCTGCACACAGACACACACAAACACACACTCGAAGGGTTTCTCAGAGAAGTGAAGCTTTGTTCCAGTGGCTTTGACTGTGGTACTTTACCTTTAGACGCTGCTCTGAATCTTGTGTGCGTTCTCTGTCCTCTGTCGCTCAGGAGCTGTTTCCTGTCTTTTCATGTAGCTTTTCAGCATCTCACAGTCCCACTGTCATTGTAGCACTCTTCAGACCCAATGCAGTGGAATATATCCTGTACTGAGAATAAATCCAGTGACCTCCCACTTATCAGAAAATATTGCCACAAAAAAGGCAGAAATATACTGTGTGAGTGGTTTCAGCTTAAAATACAGTGGTGGGTGTGTTTGGCTCATATTTGGTACTAAATGATCTGTGTGTCTGATACATACAAATAAGTGTTATAGAATTAAAATGATCCTATAAATGATCCTGTAAAAAAACAAAAAAAACCTAAAGGCCTCACAGCTCTATGGCTAGATGGTTAATTATTTACGTTATTGGTGGTTTTTAGGGCCTGTGGTCCTTTAAAGTAATGTCCACATGGAACCTCTTTTCACAGATTGCATATCTACGACCTGTGATTTTAGCACTGGAATTATATTTAGAGGTAAAACTACACATGAAAATCGAAAAGATTTGAGAGAAGGTAATCTGTTGTAGTAGAAGTATAATCATCTTATGACCCCCCAGATTTACCGTTTGGGTCCCACCCCCACACTGGAAGGCATGGATTTAGAGGATTGGTAGATTATATAAAAGTGTTAAAAACTACACTGTAAATAGTGCGATGTGTGTCAACACTGATTAGATTTGTTTTAGACAGACGCAATCTTGATATTGTACAGTAATATGGAAGATATTGCTAACCCTTAGCATCCAATTGACACAATCTGCAACAAAAATTGCTCTCCTTCTTCATATCTCAGTCAAATCTGAATACATAGACATGATACAGAGATTTTTAAATTCAACTTTACTTACATCTTCCGAGGACACCAGTATCTCCCACTTTGGAGTTGAAATTTGGAGTTTGTATTGGGGTTGTATCACTAAAATAAAATCAGGGGACTGTACTTTAAGGTAGAGATCAAGTGATTTGAAAAGTAAAACTGAGCTGGATGAAAGTGAACAAATACCACTGGTTTCACACAAACATTAACCAAGTTTTATGAGCAGCTAAACCAGGCAGGTTGGAAATCTATTCAATCAAGGTTTTATTCACCATCCATTGTTTTGGGGAGCGGAGCGAATCAATAATTTTGTGATTGTAACAGTCCTGAGGGAGGGAAGATAGGAATCTGCTCGGATAATGAGCCGCTACTCAAAGCTGCAGGGCAACAAATTACAACAATACACACATCACACACTGCTGCACACACACACACACAAACACGCACTGCACCGCTGAACTGAACACAACGGGAGTGTATGAGGACGCCTGATGTGCAGGCATTCGTTCAGATGCTTTCATCTCATCATCAACCTACATTTCACCTGGAAAGATCTTCGAGGAGAGATTCTCATTGATAATGCTGACAAGCTACAAACAACAAACAAGTAAACAAACAAAGGATAAAGAAATCATGTTAAAGAAATAACACAGAACATGATATAGCAGGTAGCAAATAGAATAAGCAAAATAATAAACAAAACAAATACTAATACATTTTCTTATTATTTAAGGCCAATACACTATGTGGCCAAAAGTATGTGGACACCCCTGTACTTTTGCTCTGGGCCTTTTTTTTTACCAGTTTGGGCTGGGTCTCTTAGTTCAAATTAAGGGAAATCTTAATACTAACGTATAAAAATATATTTTAGACAATAGTGCCTTCTTTGTGGCAAAAGTTTAGGGAAGGTCCTTTTCTGTTTTGACATGACAATGCCTTCGTGCACAAAGCTGGGTCCACAGAGAAATGTTTCTTTCAGTTTGGTGTGGAAGAACTTGACCTCAACCCTCTCCAGCACCTTCGGAATAAACTGGAACACCGACTTTTGGCCATATAGTGTGTATATTGTTGTTTGAGTGACATTGCTGTGGACACAATGAAATAACAAATAGATAAACCATTTCAGACTAGAACACTCACTAGACAGACCAGTCCAGGACATTCAACATGTACATGTGAAAGCACACGAACACAGTCTCACTTTGTTACAAACGCGCACCATGTTCAGCACATTCTAACACACTCTCTTGTATACACACACGCCTACACAGATGCATGATCAGCTCTTGTTGCATTGGTCTGATGGGGCCGACTCTCTAATGCCTCTATCCTGTATACTTAAGCTCTATGGCAATCTGCAATAGTGCTGTGCTGGCTTGTTTATTGGCAAAACCGTTGGCTTCTCTCACTCTGCTCTTGAATTCCCAATTCTCTCTCTCTCTCTTTTACCCACGTTATCTTTCTACCTCTCTCTCTCTCCATCTCTCTCAGAATATTTGTTTATCCCAACATTATTGACTTCTCCCTCTCTGCCAGCTTTCCCTCTTGGACGCCGATAGCTCAGCCAAAGACGCCGCTGGTTTTTCATTTCTACAGCTGGCACGCTGCACTGAAAGGAGGCCCAACAGGATCAGCGCTATGCCTAGATGTCTGAATTAGTCAGCCTGACACACACATGCACGCACACACGCAGCTTTATGTTGGCGGGTTCCAGATAGTTATCGATCAGAGATTGATTGACCGGCTCCTTGTTAAAAAGATCTCGAGATGAGGCCTGCAGGCTGGCCGGTAAAGTTGCTGACTCCTCTGTCACACACAAACAAGGTGTTAGTTTACACGCACACTCACAAATACACGCGCTCAGTTGATGAGTTGTATATATTGGCGAGCTGAGGCCATTGTTAATGAGATGGGGCCTTGTTGTGTTGAATAGTGCCTGGCTCTGCAGCTTTACACCCAGGTTTCACTGGCACCGAGAGGAGGAAGAAGGGATGGACAAATAAAAAGATAGACAGACAGATGGTGAGGAAAGACATGGAGAGAGATGATGATGCATGATTAACCAAATCTAATGAATCTAATGAACACACAGGAAGATATTTTGGTCAACTGTAAGTAGCTTGCAGTAACTCCCCGCTGGTCAACTTGCATTTTGAGCAACTTGCTGGTTTGTTTGAGTTTGATGAAGTAAACTGATTGTCTTCTCCATGTGTTCAGTGCACAGATTAGACCACAATATATTTATCCAAACTTAGCATAGATCTAACCATAAAAAATACATAACAGATGTAAAATAAATTAAGTACAGTTAAACACATATAATTGCTGTCCTTATATTAATACGTCTCAGCCTTTTTAAAAAAAGGGATGAAATAAAAGATAGAGACCCAAGTTGTATCTTGTGTATTTAACAGGTTAAGAAATGAGACATTGTGGTCACCAGTGAGCTTGTACATCGGAACTGTTTACTGACCAACGACACACATTTTTGGAAGGTGTATTTTTCATATTTTGGTGGAGGCCAGCAGTCCTTCAGCCGTCAGTGTTCATATTAAGCCAGGCCAAACAGATCTGGGAGCAATCTCTCCACTGAATGCACAGAAATTAGATTAATTGATGCAAAAATGTACATTGTATGCTGCGGTAAGATTAAAGACGGCAAACAAGTGTATTTCCAAAAATGTGAGAGAATTTCTTTCTTGATACATATTCTCACCTTCGAAACATCACCAGCTGAAACTCAGCAGTGCATGAAACTACAAGAGGCTGTGGAGTGAAGCTACAGATACAAAGCTTTGAAAATATTTCAACCTGAGGGAACATTTTTGGGAAACTCGTGATCCTGAATTGTATGACACAACTTCCTTAATGTCCAGAGACAGAGGTAGGAAGGAGAAGGTTCGGAGGGAAATAAAAGCAAAAACTGGAGTCTCTAATAAGTATTGAAATCGGAATCAGAAGTATCTACACTGTTAGACATCGCACAGGTCCATTTGTGGCTAAAAACCAAAAAATTGTTAAATTAACACAAATACAGCTTGACTAAAATGTATTGTGTGTTGTATCTGAACGCACTGTAGGAACTTCTAGCGCTTTAATACAGGAAATGTTGCCATTTCGTGGCTCTACTAGACATTATGAGAAACTTCGTTAAACACCGGTTTTACAAGGGACACAAAACGCACTGGTTCATTCCTCTGCATTACGACATAATTTCTTTTACCATTAGTTACCACATTTGTGACACCTTCGCTGAGTTTACTATGTCGACCCGTTGATTCCCTTGCATGAGCAATAAAAAGTGAAAAAAATCAGTTTTGACAGTGAGTTAGGCCAGAATGATTAAACATCTCCTCACATTACTACATTATGAAGATGTAATGATCTCATTAAGGAAAGGTTTGCCTGTGTGGTTGTCAGCTCACTAAAACCCAATCAGAGCCGCTCTCCTTGACCTCAGGGTCAGCAACCTCAGCCAGCCTATCCCGGCTGGGGTCGCTTTGTCGACGCAATCTAATTGGACACAGGGCAGGAAGTGGCAGTCAGCTGGCCCGTCAGCTGTGGAGTGTAATTGTTGGATAGGACGGGTGCCAGCCAGCCAACCGGAGAGGTCAGAGATAATGATTATGCGCGGCATCGCTGGTGCAGGTGGGAATTGATGAACGCTAATCTGATATTTGATTAGTTTGTGGAGGGGAGGGGTGGCGATCAGAAGGTAACATAAACTACACACGCTCACACATGCGCACAACATTTGCCACCCACATAAACACTAGTACAGTTACTCACACTCATGCAATCAGTCACACACACCGACACACACACTGGAGCCCCTCTAGGGGCCTGGTAGACAGATGGGAGGTTGATGCTAATGGGACACACGGCTAAATGGACTAAATGGACGGGATAAACACTGTTCCCAAGGAAACCAAAGGACTGTGTGTGTGTGTGTGTGTGTGTGTGTGTGTGTGTGTGTGTGTTAGAAAGAGAGAGAGAGAGAGAGAGAAACAGAAAAAAGAGAGAAGGGCAGCGCGTGTACAGTGTATGTTTGCATAGTCTGTGATTGGGGCCTGGCAGAGTTTCAGACTTGTGTGCTCATTGTGGAATGTGTTTGTATGTGTGTGTGTGTGTGTGTGTGTGTGTGTGAGAGTGTGTGTGTGCATGTGTCTCTCTGTGCGTGTTCGTGTGAGACTGTGGTCAAAGGGATGTACGGTTGTTTAAACCTTGTAAATCAGGCTGTCAAGACGATAATAAGAACCACCTACAGTTTTCTCCACTGGCAGACACATTTATATACACACACCTACACACACGTGCAAGAGCTTGATCTCACGGAAAGTTCATTGTTGTGTACAAAAATAAATGCGTTTTTTTCTTCACTACTATATTACATATACTATATCATGTAACTGAAAAATGGCAAACTTCTTCCTACAACCAGGTTAAGTAAAATATATTTATATATCCCAAACTCACAAATTTGCCTCACAGGTTTTTACAGAATCAAAGCCTGACCCCCCAAAAAAGAATTTAGTCGAACCTTGTAACTCACCCTAACCTATACCAGATCTCAGACTTACCTGAAAGGGTAACACACACACCGCCCGCATCTGGTAGATTTGTTTCATTTGACGCGAGCTCACACCAGACACGCCGCACACACCTGCAGGTACAGCAGGTAATAGTCGAGGTGCAGTAGTCGGGGTGTGCAGATCAGGGAGTGAATGTGATGAAATCGATGCTTTCCTGGACTTTTTCCACATCGTACAACACAACAGAAGTTTCTGGGGTAGAAAACTGTAGTTGGTAGTGTTGGAAAAATGAGCTAATTCAAATTGCATGATTATATTATTGCAGATATTGGTTACACACCTAGTGCTAGCCTTTTCCTAATTACTAGCATGTTTATTAGTTTATTAGTGTTCCCCAGATATTTCTGTTGTGTTGAATCTTCCTTTGTGTTGTACGTTTCTCCTGTTGTGTGTGATTTGCAGAGTTCCTGTATTTGCAGTGTGTTTCTGTATGTTGCACGTGTGTTTTGAAATTGGTGAAATTTGCTTATGTCTTGTATATTTGCAAAGACCAATCACAGCACAGTTAGTGGTGCGTTCACCCAATCAGGTCTGAGAAAGGATTCACGTGTGATGTCCGTGTAGTGAAGGCAAGAACTGTCTATCATTTCCTTGTATTAGCTGTATGCAGAAGACTAAAAAAAGCCTCTACATTGTCAACTATCAAATAAAGGCAAAATTTTAACTAACAAAAACAAGCAGGCAAGTATGCAGGTGTTGGGCAGCTGTACATTGTACATACAAAATTTTGCGTTCTTCGTGGGAATCAGAGGAAGAATACAGTGTGTGGCGAACAAACACACACCGTTTCTGTTCACACTTGTGAAACTTGTGAGTGTGCCAGGTACAGCAGATTAACTCCAGCTGTTGGACTTTTATCTGTCATTTGAAGAAACGGGATGGAGAGAAGCAAACACACACAGCCTAGTTATCCTCAGCAGTCTTTCTTTCTGTGTGTGTGCGTGTGTGTGTTGGCCTGTGGAGAATGGGAATGGATGACGGCTGTCCGAGCAGGCCAATGATGAGGGCTAATGTGATAGGATATAATGGATGACCCCTGAAAACGGCCCACTTTTCTTTCCTTCCAGTTCTCTCTCTCTGTGTCTTTATGTCTCTCGCCCTCTGTCTGTTAGCGGGTGGTGATTTAGTGGACCAGGTCACCACACTGCTTAACACTGCGGTCGCTACATTTGAGGAATGGAGGGATGGACATAGAGAGAGAGAGAGAGAGAACGAGAGACATTTCTTCAGCCTGTATTTTCTCACGATCTGACACTTCAGTAAAGACTTGAGCCGCCTCCTTCTCTATTTTTTCTCTGTTCTCTGTTTAGTCTGGCCAAATTCACATACATTCTTCACATCCACATAAATCCACTATAATTGCTGTACATGTACAATTTAATGCTCCATTTTCACAGTTTTTTGTGTACATCTGTGTCAGACTTTGCTTTTTTATTAGCTGTGACAAGCTTAAAGGAGTCCATCTTAATACGGTATTTGTACATTAGAAGAATTATTGGTCACTGTCGGCATTCCTCCTCTCAACATATGGCATGCGAGTATTGTATTGAGAAACACTTGAAAAAATCTGAAACTAGGCCTTAGAGTATAGATGCACCCACTTTATGTTTACATATAACAATACTGAGGAAAACATCAGTACTGTTCACATCGTGACTTAAACTGATTCCTACTGTGTGAAGAAATGCAATTGAATTTTAGCCCTTATTGCAATTTTACTATACAGTCACACGTGTGGGGAAATGCTTCTAAAATTGTACTTTCATTGTGTTTCAGTCCTCTGATTCTACTTCAGCAGATATGGTAGAAAACCCATTTTCTGGCAGCGGTGGAAAGAGAACTGTCCGCCTCAGATGTTCAGAATCATATTTGAAAATGTTCAGGCTATCAAATTGTACATGTATGAGCGTTTCACAGTTTTGTTTCTCACAAACCCGAATGATTTGGCCTATTTTTGTTCTATTTGATCTGGAATATTTCTGTCATTCTGTGTTGTCTTTCCTCCCTCTCTTTCTCTCCCCAGCTGAAGTGTTAGCAGTAATTGCCAGGCAGTTAGCTGTGAATGGGACTTATTGGTCATAATACAAGAGTGTGTCTGCCTTGTTCAGAGTAACAGCTACAAGCCACACGATCTATAAGCCTTTTCTGTCTCTCTTTGTCTCTCTGGCCCTCTCTAATTAGCTCTTCAAATCAATGGGGATTTATTCCACCGCCATGCCAGGATGTGTCGAAGATGTTCTGCTGCCATCAGATTGTCTGGCTCACTCAGGCTGTAGTTGTAATATCCTGCCTCTATCTGTTGTAGCTGTTTTTAGGAGTGGTTTTCAGGCCAGTTTCCGGACCAGACTCAAGTTTAAGACGCACCTTGACATTTTGAGTTGTCTGTGTATATCCTTCTACCCTCAAGAATGTCTCCCCTCATCCTAACCTTGATAATCCAGCTCTTATAAAGTCCTGTAGCACTTAAGCACCACTCCAATCACTCATCACTATTTTGCTGAGACCTTGAAGGACCAGTGGTTTTGAAAGTTTTAGACCATTTACTACAAATCACATACACTTTACCTCAAAGCTGACCATTTTGTAAACCATGCTGTGTTCTGTTTTTGGATTTATTTTCCCTACCACTTCAGGCTTGGTTTCCATTCATTTCTATGCAGTACAGTTCCCTATGAACTTGCTTGAATTACATAATTCATCACAGTGTACATCAAGTCTGCATTCATTTTTGTTTCATTGTTGTTATGAGGTAATGCCGTACAGACCTTTAATGTAACCTGTATTAAACTGCTTTGTCATGTAAGGTTAATTTAGCATTGACAGAAACCTTTATGCAGAATTGATGTTCATTGTGACGTGTTTCACAATTAAAGGAAATTCCAAGAGTCTGTTAATTGATTTTCATACTGTACGGAAGTGAATGGAAGCCAATGGCATCCTGGAATGGTAGAAAAACAAAAACATCCAAAAATCTAAACCTCTGTGGCATGCATTTGAAAATGGTTGGCAGCAGAAACCTACGCTTAGGCTATATTTGTAGTTAAGACACTAAAACTTAAATGAAATATTCCAGAAAAAAATGGATTCATTCATTGCGTAATCCACTTCTCTGCTATCCATCTGTATGTTCAGTATGTTCCAAACAACTGTTGCTTTGCCAATAAATTGTTAATACGCTACTTCTGACGGAGCTTTGAGGCTATGAAGAGGTGATAGTACCATAAGTGGTCGTTGAAAAGGAACTATGAGTGCACACACTGAACATACAAACAACAAATCAACAACTGAGCAGTGACATATGCTGTAGCTGTGGTATTTATAGAGATTTTGATATCTCTGTTTTGCACTTCCTTTTTACCTCCCCTCATAGCTCCAAAGCTCCATCAGAAGTACCATATTTAGGAAATTATTGGCGAAACCACAATTGTTTGGAACATACTGAACACACAGCAAAGAAATGGGTTATGCTGTAGGAGTGGTTCGCCCACTGAGTTCTTCTATTCCAGTGGTGACTCTGGGTCTCCAATGGAATCTGTTGTAAGTGCTGTAAGTCACCTTACAGGACTACAGACAGATTTTTGGTGGTATTCACTTAAGAAGAACTACAGCCGAAAAGGCTTTTGTCTTGCAGCCACCACTGGACAAGATTCTCAAGTGCTTTGTCCATTACTGGAGATGGTGTGTTGGAGGCTGGTGTGGAGTGGTGGATTCTATCAGACGAGGATATCTGTGCCCTTGTTTACTCTGCTCAGATCCCACTCACCACATTCAGCCAGGAGACAAATGTCGCCTGGAAACTTGGCAAACATGCCGGAAATGAGATTTGTTATCGGCTCGCGATTGCGGCCTCACCGGCATACAAATTCAACAGGCAGAGAAGTGTGTGTGTGTGATTCTCAGTGTTAGTCTGTCTTCCTGTGCTCACACCTGTTTGTGTGCACGCATCCAACAGACAAATTTGGCATTATTTCCAAGTGTTTTTATGATGTAAATCCACAAATTCACCCATGTGTGTGTCCTTTGGAAAGCAGCTGCATTGTATCAAACAATCAGACCAGCAGTGTCTCTGCGGACACTGCTTCTGAATAGATTCATTCTTTCTTCAATAGCTAATATCATATTTTATGCTGAGAGGCAAAGCTGCAAATCCTATCTGGCTCCAGTCACAGCACTGAGCTTCAAAAGCCACATAATGAGGGAATAATTGAATACTTATCATTATCAATCATGGTTGTATGAATACATACGTGTGTGTGTATGTGTGTTATTTGTGTAGATGCCGATCAAGGGGTTCCAACAATGCTGTGCTCTGAGAGTAAGATAGTGTGTGTATCTCTTTGTATCTCGTCTTTTTGTATCGCTTTTTTGAAAGCGTGTGTGTCTTGGCACCTTTCTCGGTTTATGTAACTTGAGGTCCTGTTCATTGATGAGGGTACACCTTGTTGACACCGACCATGTAGCGTAAGCAGCGTTTCAGCAGATAAATATCATACAGCTGCAGTAAATACTGCCGTCACTCAGAAGCTGTTTGGCCCCACTTACAACCCAATACATAGAAACGGTAGTTACATGCATAAGTTGGAAGAAAACAGTTCTAACCCTAAAAATAGCCAGACTTACATGAAACAGAAGACTGAAAAACATGGCTGAAATGTATTTGGTACGGAAGGAGTCCAACCCACACCTCAAGGGTGGAGGTCAAAAGATATCTAGTTGCCAAGGTTAAAACTGCGCTGTGAAAGTGTTTTACAACCTTTTGTTGTATGTATGTATGTTGTATTTCATTGTGTTGATACAACCTTCTTGAAACTGAAATATAGTAATTTAAGTACTGTTAACACAATTATATGTGAACCAAATTAATGCTTAATGAGATAATGGATCGTGGATAAATATGAGTTTGCTTCAGGTGTCACCCTCCGAGGAAGGTTGAGGAGCTTTGAGTAGACCTACTGCTTTTTTGGATTGAAAAAAGCCAGTTGAGGTGGTTCAGGCATCTAATCTACGGGTCTCTTGGATGCCTCCCTGCGGATGTATTCTAGGCTTGTCCAACTAGGAGGAGACTCAAGGGCAGACCCAGAAAACATCGTAGGGATTGCATAGCCGATCTGACCTGGGAACGCCTTAGGATCCTCCAAGAAAAACTGGAGAATGCGAATAAGGAGGACATCTGAGCTACTTAATCCTGCTTGCCACTGTGACCCAGATCTGGATAAGTACCTGAAAATGGATGGGTCAATAAATGTCAGGAATGTCTTTTAACTCCTTGACAACTCTCTCTCGACATTTGAAGATGAGCTCAGTTTGGCTTGTTGCTGCCTGGACACTGCAGCTTTTTAACATTTTGAACTTGAGACTCTTTTTCTTTTTGCTGGGGCTCATGGCATAGTCACTGCATGCGTGGGACAGACATAATGTATATTGTTGTTTTTAGGACAGGTTATGCTACTCAGAAATGCCATCACTTGCCAATGTGAGCAGTACTATACATGTTCAAGGATACTGGAGAAAAAAATATGTGCAGTTTGTGTCCAAATGGTTGAAGGTCACTGTCTGCTGGATTTGTTTTCTCAATCTTATCACCAGTAATGGAAGTGAGAGCAGCAAGCCATTTTCAGCTTATCCATCACTTCACCAATGTCATGGTTTCACTTTCACTTCAACATGTAGATCATCATTATGTCATCCATCCATCCATCCATCTATCCATCTGTTATCTAATCTGCTACTTCCTGTTTAGGGTCATGGGGGCGCAGAGCCAATCGCAGCACACAGCAAGCATTCACACTCGTATTTACACCTACAGGCAATTTTGAGTTTTCAATTCACCTAACATGCATTGTCTTTGAGCTGTGGGAGGAAAGTGGAGCGAACCCACAATGACAGAAAGACAAAATACAGATGTCGCAGAGAAAGAGTCCAGCTTGGCTGGTGGTTTGAAACCCAGGACCTGCTGAAAGACAAAATACAGGAGATGATTCCTCACAGATGGCAGGCAGTGAAACCAAGGCTTATCCGGGTTCTTAAACAGGATATGATGTTTACATGCATGACGACCTACACAGGGCACTCCAAAGCGGAGTACTGGTATACATGTAAAAGCTCTTGTCTGAGCTCCTGCTTCTTCAGTTTTGACATCTTAAGAACCATGAAGGCATTTCACCCTCTCCATCTCAACACACAGGCTGCCCTAAAAGGGAACACAACTCAATTTCAGAAGACATACTGTATGTTACTCCTTTAGCCAGGGACAGTCCAACTAATCTTTGTGCCTGTGGACATTTCCCTCCAAAAAACTGATGTAATTTGTTATGTCTAATGGATGTATAGCCCCGTCCTGCTCTACTGACACTGAAAAGAAGACTGATTTTGCAGAGTCACATATTGCTTGACCGGATTTTACATTAAAATAAGATTTTGCCTTTTACTTTCGGTGCTGAACCATAAAATGCACTGTCACAGTCACCCTTTTCATCTGTTCCTTCTCATATTTGCATTTACTTTTAAAGGCACCCAGCAGACACCTTTGCAAGAGGGACCTATATTGCACTCTCCAAGGGACATTGGGAGACACAGTAGCCCAGTAGCCATTAGTCCCTGCAGAGCCAATGGGGATATCTAGGTTGAAGACTTCCCAGTAATTTGTTTAAAAACTCAGTTTTCAATGACAGCCATTGGAACATCGTCATTGTGATTTTTTAACGTATATTGGTGCTCATCGTAGGACATTATTAAACGTTGAAATTAGCTTTAACACTTCTTGTGACGCACTTGTGAAAATATGACTGTGGTTTTGGGAAAGTCAGTAAGAGTTATACACCCTGTCCAGAAATGGTTGTTTCCCTCGTATCTCTGATTAAAACATTAATCAGACCTAAACCTGCAGCCTTCTGTGGCATTGATTAAACCATCTAGTTAGGTTACAGATAGACTGGAGGAACATGGTCGCTGATGTTGCATTACATCTACAGGGCAAACCGGCAGTAATGTTGGATGAGAAATGTGTTGTTTAGTAGGTTCACATCAGCAAATTCTGCTGTGTGTGTTTGAGTCGGGTGTGTTTTCTATGTTTATTTGTTCTTGTTTGTCTGTGTGTGTTCACCTCCCCCTATTTTTTTCTTCTTCTTTATTCCCTATGCTATGTTATTCTGCTCCACACTCTCAATAAGTTTACATTTTCCAACAGATTTGTGCATTTAAAAATCACAAATTTGTGTTGCGGCCTCCACTCTTCTGGTTTCGGGCTTTCCACAAGATTTTGGATCCTGGCTGCAGGACTTTGCTCCCACGCAGCCACAAGAGCATTAGTGAGGTCAGCCACTGATGTTGGTATAAATATCTCGCTCACAGTCGGCGTTCCAATTCATTTTAAAGGTGTTGGACGGGGTTGAGGTCAGGGCTCTTTGCCGACCCGTCAGGTTATTCCACACCAAAAACCTTTTCTGTATGAACATGGTCGTGGGCACTGGGCTCTGTCATGTTGAAACAGGAAAGGGTCGTCCCCAAATGGTTGCCACAAAGTTGTAAGCACACTATTGTCTAAAATACCATCTCACTGTATGTTGTAGCATTGAGATTTCTCTTAATTGGAACTAAGCTACAATGTGTGTCATTAAAGTACTTTTGCACAGAAAATGAAAACATACATGAAAACAAACTAGACACGTCTATTCCGAGGGTTTTTGTGTACATATTTACAGAAATTTCCCGCCACAGAATACAGGATACATTCTGCTGCATCATTCCCCCCCACAAACACACTGACATGCGTACATAGGCTTGCGGATGTGTTGACATTGGTATAGTTTTTGCCCCTACAGAGCCGATGTGGAGTTTAATTGCAGCCACTCGTCATGTTGTGAAACCCGTCATTTGCACAGGAGTGCATCCGAAATCAGCAAACAGCACATTACACAGATATTTCCAATCCGTCTAACAGGGCTGGCAATTTGAGCTTGCAGGTGCTACTTTGGTTGAGCCGCGTTCTGTGAAGCATAATTCGCCATGTGATTGGCTTCATTGTTGCAGCACTCTCATTTTTCTCCTGGCTGTTTATGCGTCTGTCTGTCCAGCTGAGATGGCTGGATGGATGAATGGATGTTTGGATGTAGTGCCTTCCCTCAAGGCTAGATAAACACAAGCACATTCAATATGGAGTGAAAGCACGGACGAATAGTTACAGGGAATGTTAACTTTGTGTCTTCATGTGATTCAGTTTGAATTTCAGCCATCCGGCTAAAATCCTTGAAACTGGAAAGCAGAATAATATTGTTCTTTCTCCCTCAGACACATACGCTCACATACGTAGCTCTGTCTCCGCTCTCCCCCTCCTTTTCTCATCCAGTTGGTGGTATCTAGCGTAGCACTGCTTGTTTACAGCACAGCAGAGTTAATTAGCCATTTTATGGCTGATTTACAGCCCGACAGACAGAAAGAGAAGATGGCCGCTGCCTTGTCCTTGTTGCCCACTCAAGGACTTGTCAAAGGGGGCATTAAACACACAACACATGCATGAGCACACAGACAAGTGGTCTGTTTGACCAAAATGTATGTATGTATACATGCACGGTGGTGAACAAAAAGTCTATATGTACACACAACACACACACATACACACACTTGCATATTCACTAGACTCTAAAACTTAACACAGTGCTGAATATCACTCGCACTTTTTATGTCCCAACATAATTCCACTGTCTAGACTGATTTATCAGGTCACAACACACACACACACACATACACACAAATGTGACCCTGCTCACCTTGACCAGTTTGTCTAATCTCAATAACGCAGCACACAGAGCAGAGCAGTGCTGTGTGCTGTGTTATTGAGACATACACACACACAGAGCAGTGGCTTTAGGGAAGAAAGAGCTGAGAGAACACCTCATATGACACAAACTCACACATGGATGCACCCAAACAATGTATAAACACAGGCTCAGTTACAGCTGATGTACCAAAGTTATTCTAGTCAACAATAAATGAAGCCCCACAAATACCCTTCCTGAACTGTATGTAAAATGATCTACCGCCGGCTAATCCAAAACTAACTGTAAGATGTGAACGTTACGTTTGTCACTTATCTTTGTTTCTTTCTTATGCCTCTTTCTTTGAGAAGCAAAGACAGAAGTGGCATGATTATTAATGTTGTTATGCTGCTGCAAAACCTTGTGGGGAAGAGGCTGGGTTGGATGGTCGGGTGTACAAAAGTATCTCCTTGACACCAGAGACTGTTGCTTTATTCTCCTGTTCCCACCAACGGTCAACTTTGGTTTCTTTGACCGTGATCGACCTCTAACCTAAACCAAAGCAAAGTTAGAGCGACCATTAACTCTTTCAATGTACGCGAGTGTTGTTTTAAGACAGACTTGAAAAATGTGCACATATCCTCTAACCATAGTGTTTGCAGATTAGAAAACAGTTACATGATCATTTTTGTAATGGTCATGCAATTTGGAAGGCACTGAAAAAAACAGTTCACGTGGTTTCTGAAGGCACCTTTTTTCGTTGGTTAGTTTTAGAGTAAAAATCAGCATGGCAGTCATTATTTCGATCAGGTTGTTTACCATCCCATGTGAAATGCTGACGTCAAAAGGCACTGCTGGACCCACACTGCTTATTTTTGTTCATTTTAACCCACCAACTTTGTACATACAATGAATTATCATCTCTTTGTTGTACACTAACAATACAGCAAAACATGATGCACTTGCAAAGGTCTAAAAATGTTTAAAGGGGATGTATTACCTCAGCTAAAGCTCACAGTACACAGACACCCTCCCTCTCTCCCACACCTTCTCACCTAGGCTCTTACAAATCCAAGCTGACATCAGCAGTAGGCTAACAGCGATGCTAGCAAGCACACACTGTCATCTAAGCAGCGTTAGCGTAGCGATGACAGCTAACAAGAGAAGACATCACATTAGCCGGCACGGCAGCGTGCTACCAGAGCAGTTGCCGGAGCGCCTGGCTGCGCTGATGTAGCTACAGGTGTAGTATTCATTCATGCTTAAAGAGTCTGACACTGGCAAGCGAGCAGCCGGCGGCGGGCTAGCACAACACCTGACAGCTGGTTAATGTCAATGTGCAGCCTTTTTTCTCAGCAACAGGAGAGGACACAGAGGTAGAAGAGGTGCTTCAGTTTAGGTAGAGGTGACAGAGTGTGGAGGCCATCGACATTTAGGAGTGGTTCGCTTCTTTTGTTCTTTCTTTCGTTTGGTGATCTGTCCGCTTTGTTTCTTTTCTTTTCCCTTTCTCTTTCCCTTCTCTTACTTTTGCTTTATGTTACACTTCTTGTTGTGCTTCATTTTCTTTTTCTTTGTCTTTCTTTTGCTGCTCTTTCTGTTTTTTTATCTTTGCTGTTGCTTCTTTTTCTTTAGTTTAGTGATTTTCCTTTCTTTTTCTGTTTCTTTCTTTCTTCCAATTTGAAATGTTCTTAATATAAATAAAAATAAAAGTCCCTCTTACATCCTTCTTGGGCTTTTTTTTCTTGTTGTTGTTTTTATTGTTTTTATATTTTAAGTTTATCTCCATGTCATCTATGGCTTAATGGGATAACTGATAGCAGAGAGTGACAAGAGACCAAGAAATGTGGGATTCTAACACATCACGTTATAATTGCATCTACAGTACTACTACTTGACCACCAGTATTTCCCCAGTTTTATTATTTTTCTCATCACTCCCTAACTCTTACTGGGCTCGGTTTTGCAATGTCTGGATCTTCCCACGCAGATACATTAAAGTTCATTTGATGTTATTCATTTTTGTGAAAAACCATCTCAGGTTGTAAACAAACAAAAGTTTTTCTCTTCTGTAAGGGTCACAGTCTGCAGCCCAGATTCTCCATCTGCCTCCCCGGCATTGCTTTCACCTATCAGAGATGTGTGTGTGTGTGTGTGTGTAGCAGGGGCTGCACCAGGCAGATTTTCTGCCGAAACAACAAGCAACAAACTGATGATTAGAGCTTGGCGCATAATCGGCCAGAAATGAGTTTGTTTTGCGTGAAACAGGTGGCCACCCCCGAGCTAAATGTAGAAACAAAACCCCATTAATATGTCTGTAGTGAAGTGGAAAAAGCTGGGAAACAGGGCTTTTGATGGAGGGATGAGGGTGCAGTGAGCATGTCGCTTTTTTCACCATTTTTTTGTGTATCCTCATAGCGATTCAGGTGTTAGATACACATAGACACTTCTTGTCTCTGTTGATGTTGGTGTACGTCTTTGTTTTGCTCGTCTTGCATGTTCCCAATGTCTTTTTGTGTTTCATGTACTGTAATCTGTGTTTGTGTTTTCAGTCGGCATGTTTGGACCTCATGCTGATAAAGGCCTCGGCGTCTGCCTTTGTTCATCTGACATTTCCTCATTAATGAAGTTTGCCCACCCTCCTCCTCCTCCCCTCTGACTCCCTCCGCCCCCCCACCACCTGCCTTTCCCCACTCCTTTTCGCCTTCCTCCTGCGCGTCTATCAACCATTTTGCTTTGATCTCTACTCCCCACTTTTCCCCATCCCTCCTCCTCCTCTTCCTTTCATCCTTTTCTTTTTTCTTCCTCTACTGTCCTGCTCTCTGTCTCTTTTTCTGTTTCTTTCCTGCTCTCTTACTCTCTCCTTTTATAATTTATTCCTTTTCCTAATTGTCCCCCTCTCTCTCCAACCTTCTTTTCTCCTACCATCCATTTAACCATCTTTTTCTCCTTAGTCACACATGGTTATCTATTAGAAAAGCAGGCGCATTTAGTTTCTGGGTAAAATCTACAGTCCAGATGGGTGTAAGGGAGAAATTGAGCAACACTCTCCTCTTGTTCAGTAACTTTCCTGAAGATGCCGTTGAGCAATTTAACCTCTGTCAGAGATTTCCCTCAACATAACATGTTAAATTAAAAATCCTTCTTTTTTTTCTGTCTCACTCTATAGCAGCTGATGAGAGAGCGACAGCAGATGGCCAGTCGTCCCTTTGCTTCGGTTGCTGTAGCGCTGGAGGTGGGCGGTGACCAAGAGGAGCTGCTACAGGTCAGCAAAAAGACCCAAACATGCATGCACACGGAAATAAACGCCACCAAATAAGACACACATAAACACACAAGGCAAATCGTGGTGTTACGTTGAGGAAAACACACACACAACACAGCCATTGAGTGCAGTGTGTTCATTAGCATATCCATGCCTGCTGAAGCAGTGGCAAGGTTGACACTGAGACTTCCTACTGTTAAGACTGACACAAACACAGACACACAAGGATGCAAACACTGCTGTGGCCCTTTGACCTTCCGCCGTGGCTGATGTTGTGGCCCTGCTGCGGGTGTGTGTGGATACACAACAGGATGCTGACATTGTAAAGAGACTGGTAGTGCCCTGGTCTTTTGAGGGTTTTTTTGACCAATTAGTTCTCTCTCAGATTCATTGGGTGGAGCTATGCTAGGAGTCACCAAACCTCATGTGCTAAATGATAAAAAGGAGAGTCAGAGAGTTATCAATCAAGAAATCAAAGATGACAATATAATCAGGCGAAATATGGGAAACAAGCTGTGTGGGTGGACCATGGATGTGAAGGCGCAAATTTGCTCACCAGACATTTATAGACAGTACAAGGGGCCAGAAGAAGACAGAAAGTGGACAGAATCCCATCGTAATTTTTGGCTTTCCCTTGAAAAGCAAAGTGCACTGAGAATTTCTGAGAAAAGTGATTCATCGAAATGGCAGAGGTTTATAAAAACAGTTTCACATCATCTGGTTTGCTCGGAATGACCAGAGGCATCCCACAGTGCAGTTCACGGCCAAGCCAACATCGACCCTTGTCTATTCAGAAGGAACTGACAAGGCTATACTTTGGTTTCCTGAACAGACACTAACAAACATGGAGGACTGCAGTGGATGCAGACCAGCCACTACACCTGAGTGTTGTGGAGTTAAATAATGTTCAGCACGTGCACAAACAAACAGAATCCTGGAGCCGAGCTGAGAGAACTGAATCATCAGTGTCACTGACCAAATCAGAAGCTTTTTGCAGTGGAGCTCCCCTGGTGACTGGAAGTGCCATTGTCAGCTCAGCCAGAAGCAATTGTGATGCAGATATGTGGTTGCTGAGCTTTTAACCTTATAAACACCACTTAGATAGTCTGAGGTTTGTATTGAACTCAATGAAACCGTTTGAACCAGCAACAGAGCGAACTTTATTATGAAGCATGATGAACAGCGATGCAGTCGTTTACTGGCGTGTGTACAGATTTGTGGTTTAACAGAGATGCAGCCGTTTAGTTTCATTCTTTTTTAATGAACAAACTAAATAGTCACTACAGATCGTTGAACTGGTCTAAGTGTAATTTTTCACATCATGTCCAAATCTAAACTTGTCCAAAGGTAAATATTCTGTATAATATACTAGTCGACTACCCAGCTAACCAGCCAGCGACCACATTGCCCAGCTAGTGATTTAGCTAGTAAGCAAATGTTTTTCAGCTGCTCAATGTGAAATTCTTCACTGAGATTCTCACAGCATATGTGTGGTAAATGGTGTCCGTAAATCATGTAAAGCATGCGACACATGCTCACCTGGGTCACAGTCAACAAGTGTCTTTTTGTGATGTTGGCGGCACCCTCAGGCGTGGAGGTCTGCAAAAAAACAAGATGACATTCAGCTTTCTTTAGGAGCCTCTGCTAAGCAGGTGTGGACAAACACAGCTCACCTCAGCAACACGCACATTACGCCTCGGAAGTACTGACGTCAACAAAGGTGGAAGGCTGAGGGGAGAGAGTACAGCTGGTTTCAATAGCCCACTTTTCACTTAGCCGTGCTGTGTGAGAACAGGGATCTCTCTGCGATTCTCCGACATGCTGGCACCTCACCTTCACCCACCGGCCCTGAAGGGTCCTCATGAGGCAGTGTGTCTGGTGGAGTGTGGGCCCCGAGAGAGGCAGCTGGCCCCAGTGCTCATATCAGCCTCTTGTACAAAGAGATTAGAGGGCCCATGCTGCAACATGACAGTGGTACTTTCAGTGAAAGCGTAACCACCGCATCAGATGTGCCCTTCTCCTGAGGGGAAGTGGAAGGCAGTTGTTCAAACGGCGGTGTCACCTCTATTCTGAGAATCCTGCTCTCAGTGACGTACGCATGCAGGGTTTAGATAAGCGGAGGAAGGTGTCAGTTGCGGAGTGATGCTTTGTGAATAGCAAGTAGGTCCAGTGTCCAGTGTGGTGAAGATGTGGAGATGGACATTTAGTTTGTTGGTGTGGTTAACGAGGCTTATTGGTTAGTTTATTGGGGTCACCGTCGGGCTTATGGATGGAGGAGGGTGGGAGTTGAAGAGGATGGAGAGCCATCCTGAAGTATACAGCTTTCATTGCAGAGACACCAGTAGAGGATATGGATGAGCCACTAGAGTCCTTTTAGACTGTGAGGGCTACTGTACTGTATGTGAAATCTTAAAGGATAAGTGTGTAGATTTAGGGGGATCTATTGGCAGAAATGGAATATAATATTCATAATTATGTTTTCATTAGTATTTAGTCACCTGAAACTGAGAATCGTGTTTTCGTTAGCTTAGAATGAGTGAGAGAAAAAGTGTTTAGGTAACATACTGTAACATCGTATAGTTACAAGTTGTTAGATTATTGTAATCTCATCACACAAGAGATCATGTTCATTTGTCTGACCTCGCCTTGATGTGACTCATTTCAACGTATTAATAATCCTGATAGAAGCGATGCATTATGGGAAGTGAACTATTACCACTGTGCCCAGTGACAGATGTTGCAGGAGATTTGCAGCGTACAAGAGGTCAACCAGTCAGAATGAAAGCCAAGAGAACAATCACCCTCATTTATCAAATTGCATGCAAACAAATGTGCATGGGTAGCCTTGTTAGATAATACGTAGTTGAATAGAAACACTACTGAGCCTCCAGTCCATGTTTGAAGTTTCAGTGGATCCAAAGGCACTGATGGACTTAAACATTTCCCCGTTTTGTATTTCAGAATTTTACGACATTCAGCATTTTCAACTCAGTGTGATAATCAAAGAACTTTATTATAGATACAGAATTATATTGACACAATGAACTTTAATCCACTCTGTATCAAACAAAAACTAATAACATACTGCAGCAACGCTAATGCTGGCTGCCTAACGCTGTGTACCCATGCAGAAATGCATCTGATTCAAATAACTGCTGTGTAACAATCTTTTCCTCAGCTGACACTGTTGGAATAGGTTTCGTCGAGCCGGGTCATATCTTGATTTAAATTTTCACGCTATGAGAATAGATTCTATTTGGGATCTTGTCTATCATAATGCTGTGATGCAGCTGAAAATGTCTTTTCTTTACAGATCTGTGATACAGCTTTATCGATTTTTTACACAGCCGTAGCAGAGTTTAACGAACAAACAATGCCTCAGTCTTTTTCGTCATCGTATTCACATAACTAATTGAGTGTACGTTTCTTCTGAAGCCTTCAATAGTCTTTTAATTTAGTGATATTATCAGTTTTGTGTTATTCTGTAAAAAAAATAAAAAATATTGTGATGTTTTAAAATTCCACCTGCATATACTGTATCTCCCTTCCCTGTTTGAGGTTTCATCTCCTCACACATTTGAGCTGAAGGTTATAGAGACAATGGTATGGAGGGCTATCTGCGCATGATGCTTAATTAGTTTTAGCTCTGTTTTGAGCTCCAGGTTGGACTCAGCTCAGTTCAGTTCGGTTCATGTGCCTGTGCAAACCTCAGGAGTACCTTCCCTTATCTCTGCCTCAGCCTGGTTTCCATTTCATTCTTGAAGGTGAGAGACAATAGGGCAGAACGCTATCTTCACACTGAGGTTAATTACACAACATCTGGTTCATAGTCAAGCATGCAGCTTAGCATAATTGTGTAATGAATGAGGGAAAGGGAACGTTTCCATGCTGCCCCGCTATTTTATGTTGTCCCGCTTACGCAGAGCAACAGAGTATGGTTAAACAAATAGAGTCATCATCACCCCATTTCATGGCATGTTTAGACAGCGAGCAAGGAACACAACACCTGTTGTTTCCACACCCTCACAGTGATTTGGTCTGCATAGGAGGGAAGGTGTGCGAATTAGGTGATGAAGATATAATTGCATGAAAAGGAGTGCGGTGTGATTTCATGGAGGATTAATGCATCAAAAATGGCTAGGTTGTGCTTTTTAAATATTCTTTACATATGTGTTATTTATTTATATTTTACATTTTCTATTATACATATATTCCATCTTCCATCACACGTTCTCCTTTCAACATACAATAAACAGCAAAATGCGGCAAATGACGTCCACCCATTTCCCTCCTTTTCTTCCTTACTTTTATCTCCCGTTACACACAAACGCAAAGTAGTGTGAACAATTTTCACATTAGCATCTAAAGAAACAATACACAAAGACAACAAACAGATCTAAAAAGAGAGAAAAGCAAACACATAGCATATATTTCACCTCTTACAAGATATATTCTTACATTAAACTTGACCCAGTTCTTCACCCATAAGAATGTTTTCAATATCATAGTGTTTTTGTAAAATACTGGTTAAGTGGTTTTCAGATTCAAGCTGTATCTTGTCAGTTTTCTTTCAGTTTAAGTTTATCTAAAGCTTTGCTTGTAATCTGCACATATCAGTTCAACTAGAAGAGACGTTGCCACATAAGAATATGAAATGCACGTGATTTATTGTGGAAAGTTTTGGCGCAGACTCAAACTCAGCAAACCACGTAATCTAAATCTGGAGCAGATCCTGGTAAAGCGCTCTGCAGGAGGGCATCTGAGCCTGACCTGGTGAAGTCTGGAGCGCTGTGGCGCAAAGTGGGTGCCGGTGAGACAGGTAACACAGAGAATGTGGGGGGAAAAATAGTTTAGGAAGAGGCACAATAGAGGTGGGACACGTTCAGTAGTGATTGGACGATTGAGATTAAGTGGGAGGTAAGAGGAGAGATGGGAGCGGAGACCAGAGTCAGTGGTGCAAATGAGCCTAGCTCAGTCTCATGGTTGGACTTCAGTAAATAATAACACGCTCAATAACCACTTTCAAATCAAGATCAAAATTCATGTTAATCATCTGCTCCTGTAACTATTTATAACTACTTACCATTTGTATTTGTAGCTTTTTTATTACACCCACAAACACAATGAATAAAATTACCTTGAAATGTGTTTACAAGTGTCAGGAATGCTATTATTGTAAGTTAATAAGTTGTGCTTGAAAAAGTGTTACAAAAGTGTTTGCTTTTGTGTGACTGATTTACATGTGTGCTAACAGCTTTTCCTCGAGTATTTTTCAATATTGCAATTAGCCACATGTACAACCCTGTCTCCTAGAAAGGATGTTTGGATATTATTATACTACTTTTGTCAATATAATGTGGAATCATTGTTAATTCACGTTTCGGGCAAGTCACAAAATGTTGAGTGTGTACTAGTGTATTTATTTAGTTTTTCTACCATTCTTGCAATACAATATCCGTTTGTAACAACCACCGCGATAATAAACTTTCTTATGGTTGTGTTTAGGCCCTAAAAATGCAAACCCAGGTCTCCAGTGTCTCCAAGTCCTGCCTTTTTTATGCCCGACATAAACCCTGGCCACCTTCCTACGACTTAAAACGTAGCACTTCCTTCACACGAAACACGTCTGTGAGCATAATTCTGGCAGCAACTGCACTTCCACTTACAACATAATTGGGAAAACAAATTGGTGTTATATAAACATCATTTCTAGGAGACAGGGTTGAGATGTATGCGTACACACACACACATAATGCACTGTAGCCTACTGTTATGCCCACGCAGTATCTGATTGATGATTCATGTCCTCTCCAACCACATTTTGTTGCCATATGGGTAAATATTGTGTCTTCTTGCACAGTAAAAGACGACGCCGTCCCCTGAGCTTCCCTCTTGAGTTTCCTTTCAGAAGTTACAGTCCGCGGCATTTGTGTTCAAACCACAAGGTCTTCTACTCTGTCTCTTTAAGAACAAACGGTTTGAGGATCCATCACAATATTATGTATAAATTCATGTGGATGTGTGGTGTGCTTAGATTCCCCAGGACACCTAAAGGATGAACTTAAAATGCTCACCAGGTGGTTTTCCTTCAAAGACATGTTTTCTGTCCTCTGAAGACTTGCAATTATAGGTACTCTTGGAACAAGAGCCTTCTATCATTTCTATTTGAAGAAAGTTTTCACGTGGTGAGCTGTCTGGGCTCGGTTAATCTTTTTAAAATGATATAGACTAAGTGTCACAGCTGGAAAAAAAAATTTTGTCCTTTAAAGACTTGCAATTATACTCTTCAAAACAAAACAAAAAAAAACATTTGGCAGGCTTCTGTCAGTGTTGTGAGAAGAAAGTTTTCACATGGCGAGGTGTCTGGGGATGGGTTAATGATACAAACTACATGTGTCACAGCTGGAAGGAAATGCGTTGGCCTGTGCAGTTTCATCCACACTCTTGTAAATTATCTGATATTTTTCCAAGGAATGAAAACTCAAACTCCAACCATTCAGAAAAACAGAAACCATATGCTATTTTTTTTTTTACAATATCTCACTTTATATGACTGCTTTTTGCAATAGTTACATGATTTATTTGTCCAGGCTTTGAGATTTTTTTTTGCCTCATCTTTAATACATCAGAGGTGAATGTAATTTAGTTTGTGGTGCTCTGTTTGTTGTGCTCACAGCACTGAAAAACGACATTGTAAAAATTCCAGACTAAAGTATCATTACTGAAACAATGGGCCTCATGCATGAATCGCTCAAACGCACAGATTTGATCTTAAACTGTGCGTGCGAACGATTTAAGAACTTTTGTGGCATTCATCAATACATTCCTACGTCCCGTTTGTTCTTTAGGTAAGATCAAAATGTAACAGTGCCCTCGACCACACGTAAGCCAATACGCACAAAAGCCAACCCGCGTTTTTCATTGTGAAATATTAATAAAGTTGATGAAAAAAGCAATTTACTTGAACACAGAAGAAAAATGTTCTACAATTATTTATTCATTTAATAATTTTACTGAAGCAGATTCTTCAAAACCTGTGTGCTCAATTTAGACCAGAGACAAAACGATCTAATCCCATTCCACCTCATCTGCATGTACTCACTGCTCATCTAGTTAATGCCACAGTACATTCAGTTTCCATATACCGCAGTTTCATACCCAGATAAAAACACTGTCAATTGACTGTACTCATGTGCGCATCAAGGCACCATCTCCAAATTGTTCCCCTTCCTCGCAGCGCAGACTCTTTCGTGCTACACAACAGGTCGGTGGGTTTGCGGTCAGATCAAGGTGCTGCATTATTACCTTTCATTATAAATCCAACTTTTAATTTAGGTGTTCGGGGCTATCCGCTCCTACCGTGGTTGCTCTCAACATTTTGTTTCACTTTATGATAACGTGTTTTTTTTTCTGAATTTGACCCTGAATGAGATTCTATAACCAAAATCATGTGACACAGGAGATACTAGAGGTGGGTGACATGACTCGACCTTAATTTGGGGATTACTGGGTGGCATAAAAGCATTTTCAGAATAATTTCCTAATAATTTTCAAGGAGATTCACGGAAAGCATTATGTAATTTGGTACTAATTACAGTACCAATATTTATCATTACTGATTTAATTTAATTGTACTCTTGCTTTTCAGTTGTCCTGTTGTGCATTACCTAAAAAACTTTCTTGGTTAACCTTGCAGTTAATTAAGTTCCAGGACAAGCCTGTGAATATTCTCATTCATCCAGGTCATAATTATCTCAAGGAAATTGAATCGAACGCAACTGGA
>NTHP01000402.1:188309-205442 GCA_003416845.1 Oplegnathus fasciatus | reverse complement strand
AAAAAGTTTGGCTTTCATGAGGCATTAGAGAGATGATTAATTTGTCGTCTCAGAGAGAGAGAGAGAGGGATGGAGGGAGAATGAGGGAGAAGGAAAGAGACAGAGAGAGGGAGAGGTTGTGGAGAGGCCCTTCTGTCCTCCCTTGCGGTAATAGGATTGTTCGCTCACCGACGTGCTGATTAAAATGGAAATTCAACGCGACTGCCGACTCACATCTCTCTTTCACTCATACACAAACACGCATTCATACACTGCGCTTAATATGCAGGTGCGTGGAGACGAGGATGTGACCCGATGTCCCACACCGAGGACTGGGAGAGAAAGGAGAAGAGGAAATGACGGGGACAAGAAATAAACAAGTAGAGAGAAATGATGAAGGAGAGGGGGAAAGGGAGAAAGAGAGACATAAAAGATGAATAGAGGAAGAAGCGGAGGCAGAAAGGGTGACAACAACAACGACAAACAGAATATGGAAGGAATTTGGGAGAGAGGCATGCAGAATGAGTAGCAAAGAGGGAGGAGTTATTAGAGGCAGAAAGGGTTCCAGGAGTAAAAGTCCCATTCATTGTCTGCATACAATGAATGTTAAGCCTCCAACATATTACACGCTCGTGCGCGCTTGATTGATACTTTTTTATATTCAGAGAGTTCTTAGATGTGTGCGTTCTCAGAAATGAATGCGACCCCTCTGCAAGATGCAGTTTAAGTACGCGAACAGTGGATGCAGGCGAAAAGTTTTGAGGAGAAACCGATTTACGATGACGTGATATCGATGTAGTTAAAGTGTCAGCGCGTGAAGCTAAGTTTACGTTACGCAGAATCAAAGAATCAAGAGCAAGAGTCACTCGCATCTGTGCGCATCATAATACAATACGTTCACAATCACACGTGGTAATTTTGCTCGCCATGTAGAGCCTGGCAATATGATCTTAAATAGCAATTATAGCAATAAATGTGATGATAACACATTGTTGAATACATCATTACGTGGCATTTCCCTTCATGTACCGGCTTTCTTTTTATATGTTTGGCTGGATTAATGAGAGTGTGACTTGCTGAAGATTCAGGGCTCACGTGTGATTCAGACAATTTAGAACAACGCAAGGTCGATAACAGAATCACAATGTGGGTAATTTGATAAATTTGGTTTATTGTCCAGCCCTCGGAAACAATATTTAACCAGTGTCTCCTCCCGCTTTGCAACTCTAGAGAGAGCATGACAAAAAATTATTAAAGGAGGAGAGAGGCAATGAAGGCAATAAATACAGACAGAATGTGAGCATACAGGAGGAATGAGAGGAAGAAGAAGAGAGATGTAAAAAAAGATGAAGAGCAGCAGGTGGAGGATAGCAGGAGGGCAGGCGGTGTGAGTGAATGTGTGAGGCAGCAGGATCTATAGACGGATTAACACTCTAATAGATGAAAATTGTAAATAATTTGCTGTAATGGTGCATCCAGGCTCTCGGAGCAATAGGCTGATTCAACATGACACTCGATCTCGGTCCCACTCCGGGAGCCTTCAAACACCACTAAACGATTCGCTTGACAAGCAGCCGACTCCGTTCCCGCCAACACAGAGTGCAACTCCGAGCCACCGACTCCCAGCGGTGCAGCTTAAAGCCAGAGTGTGTGTGTGTGTGTGTGTGTGTGTGTGTGTGTGTGTGTGTGTGGTTAAAAGAATATCATTCCTCATTTCGTCTCCTGATTTCAGCCCTGTCATCCTCCTTTCTGTCTCGTCATCTCTCCTTCTCCTGCCCTCCACCCTCCTGTTTTGTTCTCCTCCTCCTCCTCCTCCTCCTCCTCCTCCTCTCATCTCTGCAGCTTTGCTGTACAACATTTTTCATCTTTTCATCCCTATGACTGTGTTCTCCTGCACTTTTAAGCTTTTTATCTTCCACTTCCTTTTCCTCCCCTTCTCTTTTCCTCTCCCCACTTCATGTCCATCTCCTCGTTTTCCTCCCCTCTCCCTCTCTCTGTCTCCCTGTCTTCTCCTAGTCTACTCTCTTCTTATCTTGAGTCCTCCTTTCTGGTCTCATCTTCTCTCTTTTCATCTGCTTGTTTTCTCTCCTCCTCTCCTTTCCTGTCATCCCCTCATGTCTCCCCTCTCCTTACCTCTCTGCTCCTCCGCTTGTATTCTCTCCTCGTTACGTACTCACATCTGCTTGTTTCATCTCATCTCCTCATTCACTCGTCTGTCCTTTCTTATCCTTGTTTCCGTCCCTCTCCTTTGCTCTCCTCTCCCCTCCTTTTTTTGTCTCCTCTCCTCCCTTTTTTTCTCTCATCCTCGTTTCCTCTCCTCCACTGTGATCTCCTCCTCTCTCCTCATGTCCTCTCTTCTCCTCTACTCTTTTCTTTTCATGTCCTCATGTCCTCTTTTCTCCTTTTCTCCTCTCCTCTCATCAACCCCCTTCTTTTCTTCTCCCCTCCTCTCTTTTCCTTGCCTAAACCACTCTGTGTGTTGGAGTGTTCATATATTTTAAATGTAAAAGAGTTGTCAGGATAATGCTGGAGGACAGCCTGCAGGAGGCTGTCACAGAGACGACAGAATGTCCGCTCTGCAGGGCCTTTCTGTTTACTTGTTTACCAGTTGTAGGTGACAACAAAATGTTTATGAGACATGAAGAACAGCTTTTATGGTGAGTGGAGGAGAAAAAGGAGGAGAAGAGAAGGGACGAGGCACACCATATCTCCTGTTGGATCTCTGTGATTATCGGGATAAAGATAACACTTTGTGCCGGAAAATCTCCTCTCACTCTCAAAGCTCCGAGGGATTTTCTTTTTTCTTAGAAATACCTCAAACACGTCCGCCTGCTCCCTCCGTCTCCCTCTCCTCAGGCTATGAGCCGAATCCAGACACAAATGGCAAACTGCACTTTTTCACTTGTTGTATTCATTAAAAGAAAACAGCTCCCTCTCAAATGCCACAAGGAAGGAAGAGAGAGCGGCTACACATGCTCACTCTGTGGTTCACTCGCTGTAAAGGCCAGAGGTCGTGAGCGGTACGCAGTGTTTCTCAATTGGTGGGTTGACAGATTTGCAGGTTTAACTGGGAATGCTGGTTGATTTAGTAGAATGCTTGTGTCACAAGTTACACTGGTGGATGTGAAACTGGTATTTTGAAGCGTCACAGTGTGCTGTTTCTCCCTGAGACGAGGAAGAAGAGCGAGTGATCGAACACTTGAACTCTCCATCGTGATCTTCATTTGAATGTATATTGTAATTACCACTTAATTAAACATAAATGTTTTTCCATCTAAATCATTTTAGTTTCTGCTAAAAGTAAACAAAACAAAGGACTGGAACCTGCTGTAATATACATATATACTGTTTTTCTTATGGAGACAGTTTCGGTGCATGCGGCTGGACGACTTTGAGCATCACCTACCACTCTGAGTTTACTTAAACCCTGATCTGTCAAAGTGAGTCCAGACTTGATTAATTAGAGCTACCAGATTTGGATTTGTCTGCTTTGGATCTGCTTTTAGAAGCAAATTTAACCAGCTACGATGCTTTTGCTGCATTCTGAAGGCGTTCGGTCCAAACATTGACAGTTTCAACCTTTGGGCACATTATTTTGCTTAAGACATTTTCATTTCTAAAATACATTTATATTGTTTTCCCTCAGTTTATGCCCAACTGATAAATTATCTTCTGACATCTCGGCTGTGAGCTGTGCATCCACTGTGCCCTGAACGTAGCAGCAAGACCTCAGACTGCTTATCATGTGTAAGCAGAGGTTGTCATGGGTCCACAGTGTTGGATCTGACCCAAAACAGTTCAGTTTTGTTCATGTTTATTTCAAGAAAAAAACATGCATGAATGTTTTGGGGGTTTTTTTAAAGACAAGAAAGGAGTGGCGGTACATGTTCTAAGAATCAACGTAAAGTCGTTTTGAAAAGGTTTCTCCTGCGATGACGGGATAAAGTGGTCCCAGCTGATAGTGAGTCCGTCTAAACTCACTCAGATATTAGGCCTATTTTGGGACACTGTCTGAACCCCAGTTCATTCAGATTATTTGGACTAAGATCGGGTCCCAGGTCCAGTCTTGGTTGCTATGAATTGCGTGGACTCATGATGACCTCTGAATAGAAGAGTTGAAGTGGCAGCCTCCATCTGTAAATATGTATGGAAACATGTGAAAGCAAAAACGTTACTGCAAAAAGATCAGAAATTCTGTCCTGGATTTATGTATAAATGCATACTTCCATTCAGAAGCACACTAGCAAAAAAAACCTTAAATTCCGAAATAGGGTTGCTAAAACATGTTCCCACCTAAAGTGGAATATCAGGTGGATAAGCACATCAAATGCACTCTTCACACACACACACACACAGCCACATGCACAACCACACACACTATCTGTCTCGCTCCCTGATCAGCACCATTTCCTCTCAATCCAGCAGACTCCCCGGGGAGGACAGCGACAGATACAGACAGACAGAGAGAGGAGGAAATGGAAAAAGGGGTTTTGGATGGAGAGAGGATTGGACACGACAATTTTCTGCCCCGCGGGAGTGGACATGCATGGCCGGTCTAATCGGCTAAGGAGGGCACAACAGGGGGGCACTCTCCACACCTCAGGGGTCAGAGAGCGAAGCAGTGTTTGTGTATGTGTGTTTTCCCACGTGTGTGCCAGTCTGAGATGTGTTCGACGGGGAGGCCAGTCGGGGTTACAGCATGTTCAAAGCCCCTCGATCCACACTGAGCCCTTTGTGTCAGTTTAAAGCCACTTAAAATGCCACCAGGGAGGATGAGAAAGAGTGGGAGAGTGTGAGAGAGAGGGGGACAAGTGATAATTCGTGACTTTAAATAATCTTCTGATGTTAAAATAACTTATATAGAATAATTTCTTCAACACTGCTGTCAGACCTTGCTTTAACTGATTCATGCGTAGAATCAAGCGCGCAATAATGCAGATTCCCGATGAATTATTTCTTTTTTGAGCCCTAAAATGTTAAATAAAAAGGAGAAATGGGAAAAAAACAGTGTTTCTGCCTGTTTCAGCAAATAGGAGGCAATTATATCTCAATTTAATCTTTAATTTTTAGGTACTTTTATCACTCACAACTGTACGTAAACCCAAGTAAATTAAATGATGGATTCAGGATAAAGGATTCAGGATTCTTTGCCTCTTTACACAGTTTCTTTGCTCTGAACAGAGAAGTATTAAAAGTGTATCATCCAGATAATAATCTGCTGTGTATTGAGATTGTGCCCGAGGCTTTTGTTGATATGAGCAAAGATAGGACGAGCGTTGTTTGAAGAGATGGACCTGATATCTGCGTTCTAGTGCCTTTATGTTTTTTTCTGGTTGTTAAAAAGCGTTTGGGTGAAACCATATTTTACTCTTAGCTGAATCTATCAGTATATGATGTTCAGTGTGTGTGTATGTAAGAGCTCAAAAGATGTCTGGACGTCTTGGTTAAAACTAAATGTGGTTAAAAAGTGAATGTTCTTTAGACATCCAGATAACATAATACCTTTGTTTCAATACGTGTCAACATTCAGGCCTGCTTCACACTGACACACAGTCACTGAAATCCTGTTAATCAACATCATGTTGTCTAGATGTCTAAAAAAAGTTGAACATATCCAGTGTTTGTCCAGCAACGTGTCGATAACGTCAGTGTGAGAGAGTGGGAGAGCTCACGACAGTCAAAAAGAGGTGGAGAGATGAGACAGACAGAAATGGAGAGACAGATAGAGCGACAGAGAGAGGCCATTAGGAGGAAGAGATAGTGAGCGAGAGTGATGGAAGTAATGGGGAAGACGGAGAGGCCCGACAGTGACGACTGTAAGGGACAAGGGGAAAGTTTAGCTGAGGAGGCGATCTGGGGCGGAGGAAAGGAGAGGTTAAAACGACTGTTAAAACGACCCGAGGAAATCTGCTGTTTCAAGTAATGTCTGACACGACTTTTAGATGCTTTGGTGACATGTTATAATATTCCCTCTTTCCCCTTCTTACTGTAAACTGAGCAGCTTGTGAAAACCCCTCCGAAACAAACTTGACTTGACTTAACTGACACCTTTTCGACAAGCACATCACAATCATGGGTGCTAAATATTGACTCTGCTCTCTGCTTTTCACAGATTTAACAGAATAACTGAAACTGCGGGAGCCCGATCCATAAAAAATCTTAACACTTGTCTTGCTGAACCTGTTTAAATGCTTTTTATGTACATTTTAATTAAGTATCTTGCTCAATGATTCAACAAGCAAGACCTCACAAGATTGTGAAGCCCACCAGTCGGTATATTACATCACTGACCACTGAAACGTCTTTATTCTTCAAAACAAAGATCTAAATGAACCGTCTAACCCAGTTCCAGCCCTGTCAGATATCTGCATGACTCCACATCTGTTCTCCACGTTCTGCTGTGTATTCTTGAAACATCCTCTTAATTCTCCTTTTTTTTTTTTGCNATAAAATAATAGATCTTCGTCCAGAACTTATTTTTTAACCAGATACATTCCGGCTACCCATGGAGGGCTTTTTCTCCTCTGGCTGGAAGCATAGCAGCTAGCTTTAGACTAAGGCTAGGAAAGTCATTAAGGATACCAACTGCCCGGATAACGGCCTTTTCTCCCTGCTGCGGTGGAGAAGAAGATACCAGATACACCAGGCCAGCACAGAAAGGCTCAGGAAGAGCTTCTACCCTCAGGCCACTAGGATCCTGAATGAGGACACTGCCTAAGACTATTTTACTTACTTATTATTCAATGTTACTACGACTATAATTAACATTATTATCTATTACTTATTTTATTCTTTATTCTTATTCTGTTTTACACTTGAACTTTAGCATTAGCGCTACTAATTACAGCTGCCTTTGTAGTATTGAGACTGTTGGACAATACAATGTTCCCTTATTATTTAATCTGAGCAAAGATGATGGATAAACCAACCACATTCATAATTTCCACCAAAACTTCAATAATTCTCAACCAAGAAGAGGATGAACAAAGGTGCATAAAAACCGACCCAAAAATAGTCCTCTAATGCCATCAAGTAGTGACACACTTGTTCCTCCTTGTCGAGGAGTCTGTGTATTTTGTGTGAGAGCTCACTGGCACATTGATAACACCGTCTCCTGTGGCTGAATTTCATGAAGCAATAACCTCAACTCCAAACTCTCCAGATCCGTTCCAGAGTCCAGTCACCCGGCAAGAAAAACAGAACTGCTATTGAAAGGAGGTAATGGTGTCAATGGTGACTAGAGGAAAATGCTGGGAAGGGGCTGAGGGGAGAGGATGGTTGAGGAGCATCAGCTGAACAGTTCGATAGGATGTGTCTGAAAATATCTTCAATTCAAGTGCTCTTGAATTGAAGATACATTTTTAGATATCTTCAATTCAAATTTTTTAATTTGGTCTTATCGCCCACTATGACCAGTGAGTGTCAAGCTGTTTCTATGAAGTTAATGTCACAATCTAAACTCCTTCCCCCAGTTAAATTTAATCCCAGTGATCTACAAAAGTTTTTTTTTTTCCTTTTATAGTTTAACTAGTCTGAAATGAGCACATTTTGAAACGAGTTTATTGTAACTTCATTATATGTACAACACATGTCTGCTCTCTCAGTGGTCACTGCTGATTTAAAAGGGCAATCCCTTCCCCACTTTTCTTTCTCTCGCAGTAAATTGTATTTTCATGCCTTGCTTGCTGTCCACCAGTGAGTTACTTGCTTATTTGGATGATTGGATTAGGAATTTGTACTTCACCACAACTGTGATTTCGCCTCGCTACGTCCAGAACAGAAATTCAGTGAACGCTGTAAAGAGAACACAGCTACAGAGAAAAAAGGAGAAAAAAAAGCAGCTATTCAGAGGAAGATAAACTTTTGGCTCAATTTCCTGTGGCCTCAGACAATTTATCTATCATGCTGCTGTAGCAGTAACCCCCACCTATAAATACTGCTCAATTGACCACTTTGTTCATCCTGGGGACAAAAATGGGACGACTGTTGCAACAACTGTTTGTTTGAAGCGAGTGCAAGAGACAAAAGGAGAGGAGATGTGGATGAAAAAACTGGGGAGGAGGGGAGAGAGGAGGAAGGAAGCTGTGAGGAGAGGAGATGAAAGGAGGACAGAGGTGAGACTGACACTTTGTTGAATGACCTCGCTTCTCCTGAAGCGAAATGTTTCCCCTTTTCTCTGTTTGTTATTTTTGATAAATGAAAAGAGAAAGGCAAACAGACAGAAGAAATGGACTCGAAAGGAGGTGCAGCGTAAAGTGACCTTGTCTGAGTTTCCTTTTTCTGGTTGTTTTACTGTAAAAAAAAAAGTTACAGGCAGCTTTCTAGCCTGTCCCAGTTACATTATGTCACATCGACGTGACAGGAACTTTTCTTCTGTACGACAGAAGCGTGTTGACGCAAACAGGACCAACACAAACATAGATTCACGCTTTACTTTACTTGCGCACACATTGTGTAACAATGCTGCTCTCCAGTCACGTTAGCTGTGGCCATCAGGTTTACACCACTTGTCCCTCTGATTAATCAGAGACACATGCCCAGAATTTAACCACGTATTGCACTGAAAGTCCAAGATTTGGTGGGGGGAAAAACGTGTTTCTTTGAGGATCATGTTTAAAGATTGAAGAAGCAACAAATATTTAACTCTGAGACCGAATCCACCAGCAAAGCAACACATGGTTGATAGCGTAGAGACTTTTGACATATCTGTGCACATACAGTACATGCACATTACATCTCAGAAAAGTCAACAATACCGAAAGCTTTGGCACATAAGGGAGTAGGCTGGTGGTGGTGGGAGCTGCAGCAGCATGTGGTGTTGACGTGAGGGTAATAGTAAGAGCTCAAGTTACAAAGGTCGACTTGTACGTCTGTATCCATGCGACTGGATGTTACTCACTAGCTGATCCAAGCAGGATGTCAGCACCTGAACTACAGTATTATAAAATGCACTCACAACACACAATGCATTTATGCAAGCTAGTCAAGTCCTTTGAGGTTTTTGTGCAATAGGTTCTTTCTTTTTAGCTTTTATTCATAGAAAGGAACAATGATTACATTCATAGAAAACAGAGTCATAGAGAGGGATCACTGTATAGAAAACAGGATGCAAACACACAGGACACACTGGACATTGTCGCCATGTGTACAGGGTTTTAAGTCTGTTGTTTATGAAATGAAAACGCTTGCGACCGGCCTGCTTCATTCAACGCTGAGAACTCGGGGAAAGCCTGTTGGTCCACTGGAGCCGCACAATGTTTATCAAATAGCTCCATTAAAAACCGACATGAAAAAGAAATTTAATCGTTCCAATTTTCATTCCAATCGATAAACAGCAGAACTCACAGCTCAATACAAAACCAGTGAAGTTATGTGCATTAGTTGGAAAAAAAATAGACTTCAAGCATCGAAAGACACCTGCTAACTATTGCACTAAACATGTCCGGTACAGACAGCATGAAATCAGTGTCTGACTGTGATTTTAACTTGGAGATTGTTCATAGAAGATTGAAAAAAAACTGGTGTTCACCTCTTCTGTGTGCATGAAATGATCCCGTTAAATAAATGCAAGAATGAAAGAACTGGGATGCTTAAGTAATGACAGTCCACTGTAACTCAGATTTCATCAACAGTAATGTGAAAACTGAAGTTAAAAAAAAAAAGTATTACTGCTCCGACTGCTTTGGCACTCACCAAAGATGGCACCAAACCACTAAAACCCGCATGGTTAAAAACAAGTATCCGTCTGGATTATTTCCAATAATTCTTTATAGAACGAAGGAATGAAATTGCTCAGTATTGCCAAGTAGCCAATTCCAACATTGCACACAGTCAGCAAAAACTGTTGTCTGCGCTTAAGTGGCACTTGATATTTAAAATATAAATAAAACGAGGGAGAGAACTCTGTTCTCTTCGGCTCTACTTAGTGGCTGTCAGCTGAGAAAGCTTTTATACTGGACAGACAGCTCAGCAGGATTTCACGATTGATTTAAATGCCTACCTGGACTCCACCCACCTGACCTTACTAACCTCTCTCACCTCTCTTTTTTCTCTTGTCCTTCTCTCTTAATTGTCACTTCTGCTCCCTCTGCTCTCTCTCTCTTTTTCTCTCTCTCTCGCTCTCTCTCACTTACTGTGATTAGGTTGGGAAAGGAGCCAGAGAAAGCTCTTACACTCGTCATATCACCCTGGCTCTGCTTCATCATTTAGTCACACACACTCACACAAGTATACGCTAGCACAAACACAACACACAAAGAGTCAGGTACACACACATACACACGCTGCTATTAGATTTGTCATTTTGCTAAGCAGCCTGTTATTAACCATTGAGATCAATTGGTCCAGTGTGTGATGCATGGGGGGGGGNGGGGGGGGGTCGACCTGCTAATGGAAGTGTACACACACACATCAGTTCTTCAACCACTGTGTGTGTGTGTGTGTGTAAAACGTATTGACAAGTAGACCCATTGCTGTAACTGATGACCAGTGTTGTAAACTCACCGACTCACCAACTGAAGTTGTCCTGTGGAGTTTTGACTTGCAGTTCTGACTGTGGCTCCCTCTCCAAACATCGCCGCACAGCGCCGCACTCTTCTTAGAGGTGCAGTGGAAATGCACCAAACAGAAAGAGCTGAAGGGCACAACTAAGGAATGCGAGTTCGAGAGCATTGAATGAGTCTTTGAAACAGTTTCATGAGGTAGGAAATGCATTCAGCATATTAGTTAGTTCTTGAGGATACACATGTTCATTTAGTGAGAAATGACAAACCCTGATTGTTGTTTTGTACCTCAGATATTCATCTTTTTTTACTTTTTCTTCATTAGATTTTAGCAAATATGAACTGAAATGACGCTTTAAGTGATGTCTGGTCTTCGGTCTTTTTAATTTAAGTTCAGATCATGTTCAAATTGACTGTATATCCAGGTAAGCCGCTTGAATTCTATTATTTACCTTGTTTTCAAAAGACCTTTTACCTACATTTAAGAAAAACCCCCTCAAAGGAATAGCTCCATCTTTTCATTCTTGAGCGGCCACTCCGAACACCAGACACTTAAAGACAGGTACTTCTGTGACTATTACTTTACTTATGGCTCTGCAGGTATCTTTACCGTTAACTTCAGTGTGAATTTTAATTACCTTTTACACAACTAACCGGCCATTTCCTGGAGGAAATAGAGTCTCGTAAACATGACGTAATGTAAACACGGCCGTGAGTGTGTGCGTGTGCTCTTTTTTTGTGGTTTGTGTGCACCTTAGATCAAAGGAACGAGTGGAGTGTAACTACACACACACACACAAACTAAAATGAGTTGCTGTTGCCTGGGAACCATGCTGACAGTTGCCTCCATGAAGTAAATAAATAAGTGAACATTGGTTATTTGTGCATGTCACGGTCATAGTGTTTGTGTGTGTGTTGTACAATAACAAGGAAACATGCTCATACTTTAAGTGCCAACAAACACCTGTTTTTTATTTTGCGTCACTCCTCTCCTCCCCATTTTATTCTCTTCATTTCTTTCACCAAAAAAAAACCTTAACAGAACAATGACTCATTGTTTTGTCTGTGTATTACCTCAATCAGGAGAAAGAGCGCTCGCTAATGGGAAGTTCTAGCTCCAGAGTCAGTTGTGTGTGTGTATTTGTGTGTGTTTTTAGTTAGTAGAGAATTCATCATTTCCTGACACTCTGAAAACACTAAACAAACAGGGGAGCCTCTAGCCTCTAATTATGCTGTACGCTCCAGCACTTAAACTTATTAGCACCAGAGGGGATGTTTACGTGTGTGTGTGTGTGTGTGTGTGTGTGTGTGTGTGTTTGTGCATGTCCTCTTTGTGTTTGTACCAAGGTGGTCCAAGTACGGTGTTAAGTTGATAACTACTTTGATAGCAGCATGCTGATGTGTCCTCTAATTACTCTGTATACACGCCTGCTGGGTGGTTCACATACTGCTGTATACTATATCCTGCTATATTTGATTATTTTAATCCATTTTTAAAATGTTTGACAGTTCAGACCCAAAGGTGATTTTTGAGTGTTTCGAATTGAAGGTCACCCTCAGTAATTAAATATTTGGACAAGCATTTTGTTGTTGTAAACCTTTATTTACAGTTACCAGCTTTATATGTAGGCTATGCAGTTTGACAGAGTTGTGCTGCGAGCTGCCCATTTCAACCACAATATTTACTGTTGGACTTGAGCAGCTCTGCGTTCATAGTTTAAGTGTGTATTCTACGATGTGTTTGTTTTTTCAGTTCAGTAGAAATGAAGAGCCACATCTCATTTTGTGAAACTTTTATTCACAACAATGAACTGACAAATCTGTGTAAAGCCTTCATCAGAGGAAGTGTGACATGAAAAATTGTTCTGTTTTTCGAACCTTTCTTAATGAAAACACACACACACAAAAAACAAACCAAATAATGCAAAAATCACTGAGGTAAAGCTTAGTGATGTTTAGGCAACTCACAGCACTTGGTTATACGGTGGAAACCGCTTATAGTGATCACGTCTGTCCGGGTCAAATTGATCACTACAAGTGGTTCCCACTGTAGTTAGGATCATTGTCTCTATGGAACTTTTCATTTTGTGTTGATTTTGGCAGTCCCTGTGGACAAAACCGGTAGTGTTTCACCTAACGTTAGGTTACATGTTCCCTCCGCTTCACTCCCCGCCGCGAGGAGACTACTGTATTTCGCCAGGTGGACAGAAGGCGGCAGCTCCGGAGGCGGACCTTCAGCTGAAGCAACTCGAATTCAGCCAAAGGAAACCTCAGCGCCGCTTCGTCTGACTTCGTGGAAAAATCCGGCCTGCTGGCAGGCATTAAGAGTAACTATCAGAATCCAATAGAAATAGCCAATCTTCTCGCTGTTGGTCTTGTTTGCTTATGTAGGTCATATAGAGGCATTGGTATTAAATTAAAAAACTCCATAGAGCTGCTTTAAATATTGAAAAAGTCAGTGGTGAGTTGAGCCACAAGACAGGACGAGTTCAAATTTGAACCGAAACCATGATCTTTCTCTAACCTTAACCAAGTGCTGTAATGGCCCAAACATGACGGCACGTGGGACGCAAGGCGCAAACCGCAGTCTGAGGTGTCAAATCCCTGCACTTTGTACACCCACCATCCACTGTCGCCACTTCCCTACAACTTCGGCGTGGTGTAAGACAGTAGCTCTTCCTGGACTGGGAAATGCATTGCCGGGAATCTAGGCAGCAGTTACATTTCCTCCAAAACATATGTGGCAAAATGATTTAGTGCTGTACAAACATAATTCCTAAGAGACCAGGTTGATAGGATTTCTGCTTCATAGTCAGCTGTGCAGGACAACACCTAAAAATACATCAGAACACAATAACCGCACATTATATTTGGGCATTTTGTATTCATTTCTGGGTAAGCCCCGGTGACTTCCGTAAGCTGTTATTCTGATTTGTCATGTCAACAAGAAATTCCCAAAGTGTAAGTGTCACATGAGGCTTACAGATGTCACATGAACTGACAAGTTTGCTCATCACTCAGAGCCAAGAGGAAGGATCAGAAGGAAGAGAGAAAGGGGATCAGAAACAAGAGAAAAAAAGGAAAAACAGTGAAGTAACAGAGGAAAGAGCAGATGGATGGACAGGCTCGTGAGCTCTTTTCATATATACAGTATATACATACTATATACGGTGTGTGTGTGCACACGTCTCACTGCCCCCACAGACCACAGCACTGAACAGGGTCTGTCTCTGTGACCTCTGTGGTACAGAGTGGCAGAAGAGTCAAACCTGATCGATAACTCAATAACCTTGTTGTGTGTTCAGATGTAAGGAGACACTATCCCAGCCATTAAATATTATTATACAGACAGTCAGACACACTATATACAATCAGCCCCCAAGGCACTGTACAGTATGGTTATTATAGGAGAGGGATGGTTCTTTTTATTTTATTCTTAATTTAGGGTTAGGGTTTTATTGTGCAAATATTTGGTAGTTTCATACTCTCCCAGTTTCCTCTTAACTTACTTTATGTTATTGTCTGCTGCACACTATGTGGCCTTTGTTGAATATTGTCCTTTTGCAAGAAAGCAACGATTAGAAACATGGAGACATAAAATCCTGGCGAAAATACATTTAAACTGATTTACTTCTATTAAAGTTAGTCTCACATATAAACCACAATACTGGGAGGTTTTTGGGGCTGAGTACTTGACTGGAGCGTTCTCTTTGGGTGGGATATAATCGATGGAGAAACATGAGAAAAGCTGTGATTGTGCATTCTGAGACTAACTCAAAAAACCTGCATGTTTTTTAACAGATATCTAAACGTGTGTATTTGCACACTTACCTAGAGAGGCAGACAGATGATGTCCTACCTGTCTACATTAGCTGCACAGCAGGCGGAGCTCCACAGGCTGCCAGTCAGCCTGCTTCCCCCCCAGCTGGGAGCTTTGATCATGGGGGAGGTGGCAGCAGGGATCTGGATAGTACGACATGAGCTCTGGGTGTTTGGGTGCGACATCCTTCAGATAGACAAGCTAGCTGCTCCGTTAGCTTGATAGGAGCTTTGTGCACCTTCCCATACATACATTTAAAACACACTTACACACGCACTGATGCTAATGGTGTCAGCATCTGTTGTGACATCGTCTGGGAGGGCAAATTAATATTTATCATCATTCTGTCGTCTATAAACTGGCTTAAAATCTCTCTTTTTCCTTTTTACGCTGTTAAATTCAGTGTCATTTTGGCTTTACTTCATGTTGGAAACTACGTATTCTTTTGTATCTTTGATGTTTTTGTTAACTTTAGTGTTTACTCATTGTGTACTTGTTTGTTCATCCATTGTGTGTGCGCAGGCAGTGCCGAAGCCCATAGCCATGGAGCCATGTTGGGGGAGCAGAGCAGGTGTTCTGACGGTGCTGCTGTATCTGCCCAGAGTCCCGTCTGGAATACCTCCACCGGGACAGTCTGGTATGATTCACACAAATACACACAGACAGACAAGTCAGCAGCATATAGGATGTGTAATTTCATCTTGTAATTATCTCTTCATCGGTTTGATATTTGTTCACGGCTCCCAAATGAGCAGTCAGTGTTTTTTTGTTTTTTTCCCAACATTTCCAACAGATTCGGACAATTTTGAGGAATGATAATTTCCTCAGGACACACAGTGGTGGCAGTTCTAGCTAGAGGAAAGAAACTACATTGGCATATTGGCTATAAGTACCTGAAGCTTCTGTGAACATGCTGATGCACATTTTGTTTTCACCAGCAGTCTTGAGCTTATTTGGTGCCATATTTTCCCTGAACTACTTCCGCAGTGTTGTGTGTGTTTTTTGAGGAGATGCCTTCTAATTTGATGTTGGCCTGCTAACAGTTTGTTTGTATGCTTGGCATATATTGTCCTGTAAGGTGGTGCACAACATTCTGCTTTTTATAGGGGGAAAAAAGCGCTGCCTCAATCATATTTTGTGCTGATAATTTGAAAAGGCAGGTCGTGCATAATGACCAGCTGCAGTAGCTGCCACTATCAGCAGACAGTATTTATGTCCAACTGTCAGACCCTCACCAGGCACAGCTAATGTGACTCTTTATGATTAGCCTAAGTGTAACGAATATCTACTCTCCTACTGGCGATTCCTCCATTTTCATTTGATTGTTGCTGTTGTTGTAAACTGTCAGCTGTCTCTGATCCATGAAATCCCACATCTCCGCCACTGTAGGCTCACAAAAACACAGTCCACGCCATTTGCGATCCCTTTACAAGTTGTTGCTGTTTTTCAGCAGCTCAACGATGTCTGAGACTCCAGATGTAGCGAGCGGTGCTTCTTGTGTGCCTTGCGGCGGTTTCCCATCAGCTCTCATGTAAAACAGGCTCTGGCAGTTTGAACAAAAGCAGAGTAAACACACTAAAATGTGATGGCATCCAAGGCATCATGAAAAGTGTCTTGATGTTTCCCGGAGCTGTCATCATTAGAACAGTCTGCAGCCAGAACAACAGGGTAGCTTAATGCTGCAGAAGGTTGTTTTATAGCCCAGAGGTTACATGTTCAAACCCTGCAAGTCATATCTTCAGTCGAGGCAGACCAAAGACATCGTTCTTTCAACCTTTGAGTACCACTTTAATGGCTAAAATGTAAATGCAGAGCTCTGGTCCATGACATCTGCTCGTGGTGTGAGCTCAGAGTCTGTGGTTATCCCTTATCTTAATTTTCCGTAGCTACTGTAGGTCTGCATCCAACAGTGGCAATCAAGGGAGAAGCAACGTCATGTTGTTTCTCTACAATCACACAACGTTCACTCCAGCACCATTAAGTCAAGATTATCCTTCGTACAGAGGTCTTGTTATCTGAATACATTGATGACGTATAGGCCTACTAACCATTAATTTGTTGGTCTGCAGGTCAAAAGACAACTGCTGTACAGTATGTTAAAACGGGGCTACATTCTGTGGAAGATGAAGAGTTTTTTATACGCCTAGGTTACCTACACCTGTTGTTATAGCATTTCATTTACTATATTTCAATGTGAAGCAGGTCAATCAATACACAGTTTAAATATAGTCACTGAAATGCTGCTGAAATGACAGACATACGGTTTATAACCTAAATTAATTTTTAACAACATTTAGCCCAGTTTTAACCTGCAAATCACCAAACTGGTGCTTATTGAGTGCTTTGTAGTACGAGTGTATTTGAATCCTTTATCCAGGGAAGTTTCACAGGCAGAGATGCTCTTTGGCAGGAACGCGCTGATCACACTCACACAGTTACGCACATTCACACCTGAAAGATGCCCAGCTAAACTAGTCCACTCCACTGCCGCGTTTTGGGTGGGGAACATAAATGAGCAGTGCTTGTCCCTCCCTTATTCCCACCGATGAGGTGCCCTGGAGCAGTCGTCCTCTCTTCAGTGCCTCATGTGTCCTTTCTGTCCCTAAACTTGCAGTTTGAGCTGTATGGTGCTGAATCGATTTGTTGATCGGCAGAAAATGAAAGTGAAATGAATTGAAAAACGTGACAATCTGTCAGTTCATTGTCGACAAAAGTAATTCACTGGTTCTAGCTTCAGATTTTCTGCTTTTCTGTTTCATATCTTTGTTACTTGAATATCTTTATCTTGGGTTTTAAACTTCTCTGAGAAATTGTGATTGCCTTTTTTTTTTT
>NTHP01000402.1:174274-188294 GCA_003416845.1 Oplegnathus fasciatus | reverse complement strand
TTTTTACACTTCTCTGACATTTTCTACATTTAACAATTCATCAGTGAATCAAAAATGGTCTTATTTTTTTTGAAAGATAATGTCAGTTTGTGTTTTCACAACCCCACTGTGGTTTTTGTGATTTTATTGCTTCGCTGCTGGAAGGCAGTTTTGTAGGAAATTCTGCATAACTCTTAAACACAGGAAAGCAGCACAATGACAATTTTTGCAGATCAACAATTTATAGCACACGGCTCAAATCAAAATGTTGTTATATTGTGATACCACCAGTATGTTCTTACTTTTAGCATCAGCATGTTTTTCAGTGATATAATGAATTATTCAAAAATACTCGTGACATATGGCACCTTTTACAGAAGGTCTGATGTGGTTAGACCTGCCTGGTTTCCCTCCAACACTTACTGTTGGATCAATTGTTCCTCTAAATGAGACATCCTGACTTTCCACAGTCTGAGCTCATGTTGCCTCTATAGACGGACGACACGCGATATCCCCCACTCGCTCCAGCCGACGACCACACGGCTGTAGAAATCACTGAAAAGACAGCAGCACTTCCTCACAGACCTGGCCAAGGCCTGGAGCGTTATGCACCGTCAGCGAGAGGCCAATCTTCTCTCCCTCCAGCTCATCTTCCACCTCAGTCAACCTCTCATACCGTCTCCCCGCTCACACGTATACATTTAGTCTCCCAGACCTTTCACTCTATATCCCCCCCCCCAGCAGCTTTTTGGGAGACTGCTGTCAGTTTTTCTGTTGGTACTGTAGTTTTGGTCTTTATAACGTGGACTGTATGTAACTGGAGCAGGTGTGAGAAGCCTCTGTTCCTCCAGGCAGGAACCAAAGCCTTCGACGCGACGGGTACCCGACAGAGGAAACGAACAGAGCAGACGGAAAATGAAGCACTTTGCATGAAAGCATTTTTCTCAAGCTGGAAGGAGCTTTATGTTGAAGCCTTTAAAACGTGGCAACAGGCACTGTAGTCTAATGCAGAGGAGGGGAAAGGGAATGAAAAGTGTCAGTGTGCGAGAATGAATGGGTAAGAGAGAGAAGGTGAAAGCTTTGCAACACCCAGAGGTAATCATGATGATATAAAAAAAAAACCCTAGAGGGGTTAACAGTAACAAGTGCATTAGGGGCAACTGGAAGAGCAGCAAACGGCTAAAAGTGTCCAAGAAATTGTGTGGAAATAAAATAGGTAGCCCACAGCAAATCTCTACTTTATATGAAAGCTTGGGCAGGCAACGTCTTTAAGAAGCATTTTTTGTTATATTTGTTGAAATTCTCTTTACATTCAGGTTGCATACTTTCAAAATCTAGCTTACTCTTGCTGGCTTCTCCAACACTGCCTACCCTAGCTTTAAGCTAAATCACAAAAATTTCAGATTTCAAATTTGTATGCTGATTTAGGTGTTTGCGGTTGCTTTGCAAATGTTGACTCTACGCAGCCTGTGTTTGTAAAAAGGTCACAGAAAGCGGAGCTGTGAATGGTGCAAAGCATTCAGGGATTAGCTTTAAAACTTGGGCCTTATTTTCATAGATGTTGCAGCATTGTTAGATTTTTAGCAATTAACTTGGTGAATAAAATGTTAACAACAAGACCAAACGCGTCAAAATGAGATCCAGGTTGTAAAAAATGACTTTACCTTGAAGACCAGGTGTTTGGTCCCTACTAAACCTGTGGTTTGCTACACTGTAGCAGACAGACATTCAGTAATTGTTCAGTTAAAGGTAAAAATGAGACATTTTGAGCTGCTTTTAATGCAGCGGGATGATCAATGCCTTTCAATGAAAATCCTTGCATCACTTCACATCCAGCACACTGACAACACTTGAAGCTGCATGTCTTCTATGTGAATCTGATTTTTTGTGTTATAAGAAGCCTATTGGGGTCTGTATTTGTTGATTTTAGTCTTGGTCAGATGTTTTAATGTGAATAAAAACCAATAGAGAGGCATAAAAATGTAAGCCATAACACAGAAATAAGAAAAACTGAGTGTCTCAAATGTTACACCTGAGTCTTTAAGACACAAACTGGCTGAACCCGACTGGTTCTGCCAAAAATTCAAACTTAAACTGAAACAGACACTGGCTGCTATACTTTTGCTTTCTTTCATCCATTACTGACCATTTTCTCCCCAGGCTAATGCAACATATTGGCTATTCTCAGCCTCTGTCCCTCTACCCACTGGGCATTGTCTATTTGCTTTACATGACACGCATTGGCGCTGATGATTGGCACAGTCAGAGAGAGAAAGAGACGCATTTCTTGAGAAATTACATGAGACCCACTACTGTCGGGGACTGTCAAGTTTAGGTCACGTAGCAGAACTTTCTGTAACAGAACAGTTCAGTTATTTCACTTGTGGTTTTTGTGTTCACCACCTTACACTTCCTGATGTTTTGAACATTAGCTCATCACGTCACAGCAGCAGCAGACTAATTTTCAGGAAATTAGGCCAATAAGAGGCTCGTCACTTCTAGTCAGGCTGCTCTCTGGGGGACGTCCAGACTCGTCTGTTGTTTTTCTCATCACATGGATGAAATAGCTGTCGTTGTTACCAGTGTTTGAAGCCTCGAGTCGATAGTCAGTCATGATTACAGTAATCACATATACAAACACAAGCAATGTACATGTAGATGTGGAAACATGCATGATACAACTTCAAAAAACAGCAAGGAGCAGATAAAAGTCATAAAAAAAAAAAAGAAGTCGCCCACCCATCATCCATCCCCAGTCTCTCGCTCCCTTCCTCCCTCCATCCTCCCACCCCTCCACTCCCCAGAGAGACTCTCGGCATAGGGTCAGACAGCAGTCCTCCATTGATGTTAGCATGTATGAACGTTAAGTCACTGCAGGCTAGCTCCGCCCACCCTCGGTGGGAGACACTTCAAGAGGAATCCTCGATGAGCGAGCCTATTTTAGCTTGCCTTCCCTTGCACGGTCTTCTCTTTCTTCTCTTTGTTTTCTTCTTGTCCTCCTTTGCTCTGCTCCCCTGAGGTGTTACCATTAACTGACCCTTCATATGTAAGAGGGAGAAAAAGAGAAAACACCAATGTTGGTTTCAGAAGAGGAGAAAGAAAAGACTGCAGCACCAGCCTTACAATTTATAGTTTCTCAGCTGCCAATTCCTCAACCCATATTCCTCACGCTGTCTTTTTTTTGTTCTTGTTCTCTTTCTGTATCATTCTAGAGCTTTTTCTTCAGGCCTCAGACCAAGAGTGGAGCATTGTGGGATAAAAGTGTTTGTTTTAGTGCCCAGTTTGTGCTTCTACTCCATCGATGTGATGTCCTTCAAAGTGGCCACCCTGAGATTAGCACCTGGTGCCACAACCTCCCAACAGAAAACAGTGATACCTCTATGGAGATTCTCAGAACTTGTACCTTATCTGATACCTTACCTCGATGACTTGAGGGCAAAACAAACCAGCAGCATACAACTGGCATCAAATCACCCAGGCCTATTGTGTTCTATGTAAGCCCATGTGTCAGTAGCAGTGGCGAGATGTGTCACCACGGTTTGACCGGCTGCCTTGCGGTGTAAGAAGCCAACGTCTTTCCTCTGGCTACCGTACCTATGCAGAGCATCTGGCGTGTGCTACAGCAAGGCCGACAAATGACGTGACGCTACACGACACAACCGGTGTGTTTGATCTTAAGTCAAACAGAAACTGTAGGTTGTCGGTCTGTAAGGCGTTCTGCCGTCCAAGAGGCATCATCAGTTTGACTGACAGGTGGGGAGTTCGTAAGCCTTTAAACATAAAGTGAAGAGTGAAGGGTAGATGAAGCGGTAGATTGACAGGCAGATTTAACTGGCACGAGCAGTGATGTGGGAGTTGTTGACCGTGGTGATGAAGAAGGAGCTGAGGCTGAAGGAAAAGCTCTCAGTGTACCGTCAATCTGCGTTCCAACCCTCAGCTGTGGTCACGAGCTTTTGCTAGTGACCAAAAGAATGAGACTGCAGATACAAGTGGCCGAAATGACTTTCCTTCGCGGGGTGGCTGGGTTCACCCTTAGAGATGGGGTAAGAAGGAAGGAGGTCAGAGTAGAACTGCTGCTCCCTCATGCTGAAAGGAGCCAGGAGAGGCGGCTTGGGCATTTGATGTGTGTCTCAGTGAGTCTGTAACAACATTTCCGATAAAAAGACATCAAATCAACAGTTTTGATTGGAGGCACAAAGCGGTTACATTATCCTGCAAGACAGTACCTTTACTCTGATACATGGATGCTGTTATTGCATTATAGTTTTGGAAATACTACATAATGGTGAGCTTTTTTTACCATTTTGTATTAGCTAAGCTCTGAGTGCTGAACCCTGCATTCCTCTCTCTGTGTCTGTCCACAGGCTAGTCTGTGTGATGAGATTACAAGCTGCAGAAGTAGAGGAGGTCTCTAAGCTCTCGTATGGCTTTTTCTTCACTCTGATCTAGCTTAACAGAAACACACTCGCATAAAAAAAAAAAACATTCACAAGAACACAGAGACCGCTCTGTTTAAAGCCAAATCAAATTCTGCGATCAAATCATCATTTTCGCACCATTCTTGACCCAAAAATCCAACCAGGAACCCTGAAAGTGACAGTGAATAGAGGCGACTCACTGCTGTCACAGTGGCCGACAGCTGTCGCCAAATTGCAGTGGACGACTCACACATGGTTCCTGCCTCCGAGAGCGACTCGCGCAGGAGAGGAACAGCTCGACCACTGAGTGACTGTTTGACTGATTCAAAGTCACAGTGGCCTGACATGATGGAAAAAAGCAGGAGAAAAAGACTGACAGTCAGGACTGGTGAAACAGACGAAGGAATAGACGGGGAAAAATAGGGGAAAGAGATCTTATTTTTGGCTCCAGTCACCACTCTTCCTTCTCCACGGCCTCTGTTTCACTCCATCTTTATCCTGTCAGTTTTACCTCTTTATGCTGTGCCTCCCGCAGCTGCAGTTGTTTCATTTTTTATTATTTCATGTAAAATGGGACTCAATCAGTGGTTAATGGACTTACCAGGCTGCACATATTCTTAGTTTGGTGCAGTGGAGTTGTTGAGGATGGAGAGAAAGAGAACGACAGTGGGCTACATTTCCTTCTCAGCCTCTCTTTCGAGCTTAGATAGTGGGTCAATGGAGACAGAGGCGCGGCAGATCACAGCCGCCTTTTCCTGCACTAATCTGCCTATTCAGCACCAGAGATAGAGCCGGGAATATCTGAGAGAGAGAGAGAGAGAGAGAGAGGGGTAAAAGAGGGGAAAAAATACAGGTACTGTAAAATGGTGAAAGTCTTTGTGAGTAAAAATAGAAAGAGCAGCGTGAGAAAGGAGGTATTAAAAGGCTGAGAGGTTCGATAAGAGAGACTGTTGTAAGTTCTTAAAAATACTTGTGAGTGAAAACATGTAGAAAGTTGGAGATGTATGAGGAGAGATACAGACGGAGGAGGAGATAAGTTATTGAAGGAGTTGTTGAATGAGTGCAGTGGGTGGTAAGAGTCCATGGCGACACCCCCCTCACCCACAAAACCAGATTTGCATATTGCTGCAGCGACGCCGAGATGATAAGTCCTTGTGGTTATACTTTGATAAATCCACTCCTGGTTTCCTAAACCAACTGAGGAGAAGCAGAACGAAAACATAACCCCCCCGTCTCTCCCTTTCCTTTACTTCCTCACTAGTCTCTGTTCTATCACTTTATAATCTCTCTATACTTAAGTCTCCTTTGTCTTTCAGTTTCTTTATGTAGTGACAATTCGATTAAATTTAATCAAATTCATGACACTTCTGCAAAATAAAATTTGAATCGGCTCGTATTTTCTGATGGACTAGAGGAGTAGTGCCGGCAAACAGCACCATGACATGAAAGTTTTGGTTTTAGTAGGAGAAGCAGAAGCTGGTACCAAAACGACAGGATGGATCCAAATAACCTGTTTCCGTCAGTATGTCAACTTTCTTACCTCAGCCAAGCATAAAACCTTTTTTTGTGGCTATTTTTCAAAATGTCGGCGTTTCCACCAAGGTTTTTAGTGCCCAAATTGAACATGTGCAAAAAAAAAGGTAGATGGAAATGTACCATGTGTCTCTTAACCTGAATTTATAGCTTCTGTGTTCGGTTCTTCAGCCTCAACTCTGTTTCTTTCCGTCTTCGTTGCCTTCTTATTCTCTCTTACGCCCTCCCTTCTCTCTCAGTCCTGACAAAGCATCTCGAGCCTTTTGCTGTATCATTCTCACTTTGGCCCTCTTCCTAAAGGGAGCAAAAAGTCAAATTTATTATCCCTGTACAGCAAATTGATTCTGGTCATTTGCATTAAAAACATAAAAGACACCGCTGTGAAAAAAAAAAAATCCAGTATGAGACAACACTTTAATAAAACACTTGGATTAATGAATTAAACCTCTGTTGGCTCATTTTGCTCTGTTCTCGTCTCAGTGAACAAAGAAAACATCGAAGATTCAGTCATATTTATCTTAGACTGGTGTCTGTGTCTTGATCAGCCCTGATAACTCATGACTTCCAACAAACCCTGAACTGTCTTGACATGTAGCTCTGCGTCTTGTTCATGCAGAAATAGAAACAAGACTGATATATTTTCGTTTTAGGAGCAGTACTGCTGCTGGGCATATCTCAAAAGTCCTACAGTTATGTTTTTTCCCAGTTTTACACAGTTATTACTATTACAATAAACAAAACCCGGGTGATTTGGCGTTACTAGTAGTTACTGTACCAGGATGGGTGTTGTTTTAAGCTCGGCTAAAGACTTCCCTGACCTGACTCTATTCTCACAGAGATGAAATATATATTGATCTCCTCATTTAATGATCTGTTATTTGCACACAAGCGTATCTCCGAAAATGTCATCCTCCTTTAAGTTTCTGTGAGTTAGTTATTCCTTGACTCCAGCCTCTCTCTCAGACCAGACACACTCAGACTGTGACTGCTGGCCTGTAAGCATCGCTGTACCACCGGTGTCCTTTCCCTCCTCTCTCTGCTTCGACCTCCTCACACCCTCCCCCCTGTGTCCCACCGTCTCCCTCTGGGTGTCTGACTGGATAGCTGCTTGACAGGAATCGGAGGGCAACTCAGCTCCATTGACCCGGAATGGATCTCCGATACTTTGATTCTCTCTGTCTTTGAAACTCTCCACCCCACTGGGATGGAGTCCCCTGTCACGCCACTACTCCTTCATCTGTCTGCTTGTTGACTTTTAGTCAAATAGTCAGTGGTATTTACTCTCAGGCAACTCATGTATTTATCATGTGGACATGAAGGTTTGGGTCACATCAAGTCACCGCTCTTACCTTACCTGTTTTGCCGCTTGCCCTTTGTTGTAGAGTTTTGCTCCAAAATGAGAAACCTGCCATTAAAAACAAGCAAAAGCTGATATTAAAACGATGGAACAGTTTTAAACATGCATAAGGATCAAGTGAGACAACTCAAGGTCTTACTGACAAATTGGAACGGATACATAAAAAAACAGGAAAGTCAAGGCAAGTCTGGACCCTGATGAGAACCATTGTAGTGTAGATGTGTATTTTTAATGATGTGGCCACATAAATCACAACTTTGAAACTTTTTTTAACAGCTACAAAGCATGTGCCTCGACTTTTTGGGGATATCCTTTCGCCTTTTTGTTGTCCCTCTTTGCTCAGATACATTTCGGAGATATTTAAATATGAATTTCAGGTAATTTGAAGATGTTTTTCATCCTGCGTTCTCCAAACAAGCATAAAGAACGGCTTTACCAAACACTGCCATGTACTATTAATGAAAGGCACCCTAGTTAGTCAGGATCAAACCTGAATCTTACATGCATACATCAAAGCAGTCGTAGTTGTGCGTCATGTTTGCTGTTTTTTTAAAACCTGAAATCAGTGCCTCACAGATGCATAAATATTTGAATATCAATGTGTTACTGTTTGACTGACTTTGATTTTCCTTCGCTTCATGGAACAGACGCTGGCGTGGTATTTTCTGTTTACTATTATACTGGATCCTAAGCAGGCTACCATCCCTGGTGCCTTTATTGAGGGCGAGCACAGACTCAGAAGCTAGGCTTTGATGTTTAGAAGGAGAGGAGGGCCTGGCTGTACGGTTTGTCACCGGGTTAGCGAGCGGGCTCCACCCGTCACAGATGTTTTCCAGATGCAGTCCCAGTTTTCTACATCAGACCTGTGCCGATATGTGTTCCTGGGGAATTTTATCTCTTGCTAATGACCCCATTAGTCTAGGAGGAGGGTGGTGGATTTGTGTGTGAGGGGGGGTTAATGATGCGTCAACTCACCTGACAAAACAATCACATTAAAGCACCCGGTCGCCACGGCAGCAAATGAGCACTTGCACTCACCTGCAGCATAATTTGATTACTTTTGACCAATTTAATTTTGCAAATGGAGATGTGTGTGTTCACCCGGAAAAATCAACACAATTATGATGGCAATTTGTCAAAGGTGAAAGCTATTTTGATGGAGGAATATTTAGACGTCACATTAGAAATTAATGAGTATCTTTCTTGACTTTAACTTTTCCAGTCTTTGTGTTGTCTCTTTCATTAGGACTGGTTGCGCTGTGAGAACTGGTGTTCAGACATATGGATTATTAGTTTGAGGGCTTGTGGAGGAGATTTTAGTGATGTGAAATAACTGGTGGCATTCCTGTCTTGGCCTCGAGTCTTCCCCATAAAAGGAATCAGGTTACAGACAGCTGTCTGTCTGATCAGAGCAGATTAAGTTAGATAATGTCTGAAATGTCATTTCCTTCCCTGATATATCCCCTGTCTTTTTCCATTTCTTTTCTTTTTGTCATCTGTCAATCATTTCGTAAACTTTTTCCTTTCTGGTTTGTCTTTTCTGACTCAGGGGGATTTAGTCACAAGTCCCCCTTTTGTGTATTTATCAAAGTTTGGATTATATAACAGAGTATATAAGTTAAGAACATAAATTGTGGGGGTTTTTTAAATAGCGTGCCACATTACAGCAGCTTTTTTTGGGCTTGCTTTTATTCTGATAAAGCTACATAAACAACATACATCACAAACATCTAAAACAAAGTAGGGATTATGTACTGTATATTTTTGATAACAAAAAAATATGATAAAACAACAATAAGCCAAATATCTTATGCTTATATTGTCTCATAACACAATAATAATATAATAATTGATTAAATCAAGGATCAGTCTTTGTGCTGCATGAAATGTTGCCTACCAACATGATCTTTTTTTCAGTTCAGGGCTGTTGAACAAATCGAGTTTTTAGATTTTATAAGAAAAAAGCTGAAATTATGTTCCATCCACGCACATTAAACAACTACATTAAGCTTTCAATTGAATGAAGACACGAGAGCGTTGTTCTACCAATTGTAATATAATGAGCAATTATGTTCATTATCAATTGTTGTTTATTATTTTCTCGATTAATCATTTTCTTCAAATTGAATCAAATGTCTTGAATGAATCAAACAGTGAAAACCCAATGATACAGTTAACTAGCAAAAATACTGTATGCATTTTGCAATATTCCATCGATCGACATTTCAGCTCTTACCAACTGTACCTTTTTTAGGCTTCTTACAAGAAGTTAAGTGACAGGGCCATGGTCATAATGAAGCCAGGAGTTCAAGTTTGTTGTTTGTTCTTTTGTTGGCCTAAGACTACTGGAATCAGTCCATAAAGTGTCCACTAAGCTTAAGTGTAGGATGTAAACTGCTCCCAGGCTGCTAAAATCCAAAACAGTCTCAAAGAAAAAATACCTAATGACCTCCACACTGAGGCGGCATAGAAGTAAAGTGGCAACGGCACCAACTCTTAGGATCCGCAAATAAGCACTACTGGCATTAATGGACTAAACCACAAATTACCGTAGCAACGAAAAGTCAAATCTAAAGGTATTGTATGTGGTAGCCAAAACAAACACACCTATAAAACCATTGCCAAAGTGAAACAAACAGCCGTAATGAACCATATTCCAACAGACCAGGTGCTGCTAGGCAATCACCTTCACACCACCGCTCTGGATGAAGAGAGCACATAACTGGTGGCTGCCATATCTGTCTGTATGGCTTGCTGTGTCAGAACTTCGTAAAAATATGTATGTGCACAGGTGCACGCACACACCTACAATATTTACACATTTACCCACAGTTACACACATAAACCTGCAGAGTCACGTACACACAGGCACACACTGAGCGACTGTGTAATCGGCTTTCCCCTTTCCACCCACTAAAAAAATCCCAAGAATCACTTGAGTGTGAAATGCTGAAAACATCCTGCATCCAAATCATATCAAGAGCGCAGCAGATTCCCTCCACTGTTTGCCTGTTTTGTTTATTTGGCTCCTGCATACCGGCAGATTGAGCTCTTGTCGTAATGACCATGCATTGTGAAGCCCACGGATGTCGGGAGGGAAAGACAGGACTAGCTGCGCTCGCAAGAGCTGCCATGACTCTAAATCCACATTAACAACAGCAGCTACTGCCAAGGTAACACAATGCTCCGAGGCATCTGATGCCTTGGTGCATCCGGCCTGCTCTCTGTAAGCCCTGCTGTGGAGAGCGAGTCAAACATCAGATACAGAAGTTGTTTTTGAGAGGACAGACTGAAAAAGGAAAGAGATGGAGGGAGATACGCTTCACTGACCTCAGCGTTAGCCCCCTTGTCTTCTGCTCAGGCCAGACAACACTAGCTGGACAGACGTTGATAAAACGTTTCTGCATGTTGTGTCAAGGTGCATGCTGGTAGGATGATGCGTCTCCACCTGTCACACATCAGCTTTGCATTGGCTTTGATGTTCACCACAGTGTTACTTTTTTCATATGGTTTTCACTTTTACTTACTCTACATTCTCAGTTCACCCTTTTTGCTTTATTTCGGTCTGGCCCTAAATAGCTCAAAAATAAATTTATTGACGTAGCACTTTTCAAACCACATTTCACAGTGCTTTACACACAAAAAGGAATAAGTGGGAGTCCAAATATACTTTAAATGTAAGTTCTTTGATAGTTCTCAGTATATAAAAATATGATTAAGTCATCCTGTTATAGTCACCTTCCAAACTTACAACTAATTTTTTTTTTCATAAACAACAATTTCTTTACATCAGCTAGACAATTATGAGGAGAAACAAACTTGATTCACAGGGATCAACAGGTTCAACTGCGATAAAATGAGAATAATTTGATTTGTTGGCTTTTATATTTCCAAATCTTAAATGATTTACATACATATTAATGTTTATACATCTATAGCTGGTTTGGTGATGGCGTTTACCAGTGAATAATTTGTTATAAGTCAGCTGTGTCTTGACAGAGTGTGTACATAGTAAACAAATAGGGGCCCACAATAGAACCCTGCAGAACTCCACATTTTAGGAATTTAAGAAAATTCACAATATGGACAGCTACTGTAGGAAATGAATATGTATATTTGACAATAGGTGGTCATTGGTTCGCCATAATTAAGCCATATCAAATACTGAGTGGTCATGGCTTCACCTCAACAGGCCACCTGTTATAAAATTAAAACATTTTGCCGTGCTCTGACTAAAAATACATTTAAAACAGCATGTTATATATTTCTCAGTTAACTCTCTATTCTCTCTGGGCTTCTAGGTATTGCTATAGCCAGTGCTCTGGTAGACACATCACAACAGCGAGCGATGGACTTCAAAGAAAGAGGCCTGGGTCTGAAGCACCGCAAACACACCGTGCACCACCAAGGGACCTGTGTATGAACTGGATGCCCTCAACAACGTGACATATCCATTGAGCCCCCAGGGGAATTTCACTGGAGATGTTCTCATTGACTTGAAACAAAGCAACACATTGTAAACAAAGGCAAAGCCTGCAAAAATTGATAGTGGCTTGGAAGGAGAGGAAATGTATCCACTGTCTCATCAACAGGCACCTAAACTGGGAAAAATGGTACTCCTGGTCCCTTTCTTCCCTGGATTAGATGGAAAACTTCTTCATCAACATGCTCTTTTCGTCCCTTGTGTGTTTATGTTGGTCCTGATGAGCACGGGGAAAAAAAAAATTGGAAATATGCTCGCTGTTGCTCGAATGTGTTTCCCAACCGCCGCTTTGGTCAGAAATGTACTATAAGAGCTGGCAGACTTCAATGCCATGTGGCTCTGCATCTCCAGAGCTCTGCTTGTCTGTCTGTCATGCAGCCTGCCATATTGACAGAGAAAAAACACTTGTTTTACACCAATAAACAGACCCTAAATGGCTTTGAGCTCCTGTGAAAGATATTGAGCTGAAATTAACTGAGCTGAAATGAAGTCCTCCTGACTTAGAAACCCACTCAACCTCAGGAGCAATGCTGGAAAGAACAACATGGACCTAACTAGATCAATGAAAAACACTACAGTGGGTGGTGTTCTGTGACAAGGAAAGTCTCCTGGGAATTAAAGACTACTACTGTTGAGATGTTGAAGAACTGCATCTTTCTACAGACATCATTGGATGCAACTGTTGAAATGTTTCCTTTGTGAAATACATGTAATTCTTGTTTTTCCCTGCACCAGTTTTGAAGGTCTACATTTTGATATCTGCTCAGGTCCTCTGTAATGGAAAATGGTCCATTATCTGTAGCTTTGGGCCTTATACACGTCTGTATATGCACTATAAGTGAAATGCTTTACCAGTACATTAGGACCCTCTGTGGGATAATATTATGCAACTGATCATCCAAATGTAAAGTTTATTCTGGGCTGCGATGTAACCTCAAGGTCGGTATCATCAAACACGCATACTACTGATGGTATTCATATGCCTATTAATTCATGTATTACTGTGAAGCTACACTATACATATTTTTCTCAAAACCTCCAGTAAATGCCATACATGTTTATTTGTGATACACAAACTTTTATGTAATATATCTCCTTATGTAATATTTATTAATTATGCAAATTACAGATAAACAATAATTTAGCAAGTTTTACAAATGCACTAAGGATTTTTTTTCTAACAGAGACTGAATAATTGATTTTACAGAGCAAGTCTGTGCAGTATTCCTTTTCTGCTTGTACCCTCAGTGTCTTTTCATTTCCAAACATTATATATTTTTTGCATATCATAGCAAGTTTTGTGTGATGTCAAAACATTTTCCCCATTGCCAATTGTGTTAAACCAGTCGTTAAATATTGTAAAGTCACTTTTTATCAACTGCACATACACAATAGGGGTATGTCTTTATGCACATGTATTGTCTATATATTGAGCCTGATTGTTTTCATTCAGGTGTTTTGTCTTCATGTAATTTTGCACCAGTTTGTTGTGGAGACTTCTATTAACAAAGGGCAGCTCACCACACTGTTTTTGTCCATATGAGCATAAATCTGTACATTTACAATTAAAACATTTTGATGCCTCTTCGTATGGTAATTGGATCTGATATCCTGTGTGTATTCTTACCTCTGGTGTGGAATTGTATTGATCGGTGTTCTCAGGATGTCAGTGGGGTCAGATGACAAGCTCAGCCAACACTATAGACTCTGCCATCCGACGCTGCTGATAGAGTTACATAAAGACTGGCTCAGCAACCTGAATGGACAAACAGAGAATGAAAAAACACTGAGCAACAACATGAGTTAATAATAATTTACATTTTACATAATAACACAAAATCCAAATAGTCACAGTTATTACGACTGATTATTACTGTCAACACTCAATTACAACAGTTAACTTATATACGCCTTTCAGCTTACTGAGTCTAAGAATGGCACCATTGGTCCATCAGCTGGTCTGTCATTGGGGTGGAGGTTCTGTTTGGACCAGAACCAGATGTCTCAACAGCTACTGGAAAGAGTTCCAGGAAATTTGGTTTGGACTCATGATCCCCAGTAGGGCTGGACCCAAAAATTCGACTTTTGGCTCGTTGGGCAGGTATTCAGTTTTCAATTGTGGGATTCAGATATTCGTTTTTTTTCTTTAAGGTGTGTTGATTGATTCACAACGTCAACTCATGCATTGAGTAACATACAAGAAAACATTCCACCTTAAAAGTTGCCGGGAAGCTGCAAGGTGTTGTAACT
>NTHP01000402.1:162656-174216 GCA_003416845.1 Oplegnathus fasciatus | reverse complement strand
GGCTGTACACGGTCAAATCTACCCCAAATTTCACATGCTGGACAAGAGTCCAGGCCTGAAGACATCGACATGCCAAAATTTGAGTGAATGAAAAAATGTTTTCCTCCACTCTACAGCTAGCTAACAATAACTAGTAAAGATGAAAAGGCAGCAAGACATCCTTTCATTTTTTGGAGCAGCTGAAGAGGTAAAAGTTTACAATGATGTACTTACTTACAAATAATATATGTGAACTAGCCACCGTAGGAACAGTGGTTACATAACCTTTGAAGTGAACCACAACTGTGCGCGCGTCATAGGTGCCATAGGTGCCCGTACCTAGAACTCATGGTTTCAACCGCAGAACACTAACGGCTGGATTCCCATGAAATGTGCTGTGGATATCATGGGCCCCCAGGTCCCAATGTCCACTGGAAGGGTTTCAAAGGTGTATTTGTTCTTTAGCAGTTATATTTCCAATATAGTTTTGAGTTGCTTTGCATTATTCATGTTTTACAAGCATATTGAATACACGTTTGCAGATCATTTAGATGTGGTAACAGATGTCTTGTGCCTTTGCGTCTTGTATCTTTCCTTGGATAATGTATATTAGCATCACTATATTCCTCCTTTCTCTTTTGCTACTTACAGACAAGAAAACATTTTGTGTATATGTCTTAAGACAAAGTTAATAACTCAATTAACTGTCAAGTTTCAGAGACACAAGCTGCTTCAGCAAAAACTAGACCCAGCGTGTGAAGACAGCAGTGAGAAAAAAAGCTATGAGTGAGACTAACGTGTCCAGCAGCCGTGACAGAGCTGGAACGCGATCAAGTGGACTTAAGGGGTAATGAATTTGCACATTTATGCTCCCCAGAAGATGAACCACTTCCAGTTTGGACAGCACCCTCAAGCCAAAATGTCAAACTTTGCACAACCAACATCTCATAATCCAGTGGGCAGAATACAATGACATTTGCTGAGCACCTCATTTAGATTTTAGCACCGTCCTCAGAAAGAACCTTACTACCAGTATGGAAATAGTCAGACACAGGTGTAAGTAACAACGTTAATAATGGCTGCATTGCATCCAGGTGTGCCTCCCAAGGCCCTGCTACTGTGCACACACACATATTTATACTTTTATGTGTAGTGAGCATTGCAGTGGGACTTTGTTTAGAAATGTGGTGCCACATACAGATGTAGTTTATAGATACACATATAAAATCAATCCAGCCTTTTTATGTCTGTATTGCTTCACTAACAAATAGCTGCTGTGTGCTTTAAAATGGACCACAGATTATGTCCTCCGGCACAGAGCCGCGGGGGCTGGATTGCCGAGGTGATCTCAACATCTTCAAGAATTAGACACTTTTATGCAAATGTGGGACTATAACCAGAAAGAAAACAGCAACATGCATTCTTTCCAGGGAACAGCAGCGGAGGATGTAGTGGCTGCAGCGCTCTGCCGCCTGGCTGCATTTCAAAATCCGTCACAGTCAGTGATGTAGTGGTAAATCAAAAGCTGGGTAAACAATGCTTTCATGTCAGTAATCATTTGCATATGCCTTCTTTTACCTTAAAGTACACTTTCCTCTTGTAAGCAATATCAGTCAGATACTCCTCACTGAGCTAAGAATTGGTCATATTTTTTTTTATTCAGTAGGATTTAAAATAAACTGAACTTATCACACCTGTGTTTCTGCTTTTGACTCATTTCTTTGAAAGTCTAGTTTGGAACTTGAAAGGTCTCTGAACATTACATGAGGCCAATGCTGCTACTGTCACCACCATTAGTGACCAGGAGGAGATAAGTGCTTCGTTTTATGCTCTCAGCTCACCGTATTTTTTTCTAAAGATAAAAGACTGCAGTATTTAGCATTAAGTGGGCTGCTGGCATCTCCGCTCTGCTCAATACCTCCTCGTCAGAGGCAGCAGGAAGTGGTGCACTTTCCCTTTTATCCTGATCTAAGATGTTTTTAAACCAGTTCTGAGGATGAAAGGGGGGTTTATGTTTTTAGAGCGAAGTCAATGTGAGACGCTCAATACCTGGACACACAAAACGATTGCAAACATACAAAGAGGGAAAGAAGAAGAAAGGGAACCTGCCTTGTCAATTTAATGACATTCTGCCACTGTTGGATTGACGTTACATGGGAATGTTTTGGTAAACCCTTAACAGCTGTTGTTACTGTCGTTAGTCTCCAGTAGAAGATGGAGACAAAGAGCCTGACACATTTCTGACACGATCCCACATGTTCACATATGTGCAAACACACCAGCTCCATCTCCAATGAATTATGTTCATATGCGACGTTAACGAGTTACGATCAGTGGAGCATTCAGTGCCAATGCAAATGTGATGCTCAATTTTATGCTACTTTATGCTTCTACTCCAGGCTGATGAAAGCGTCTATAGAAGACTGTCAAGTACCAAACGTTGGCATCAAATGTCTGGTCAGACTCATGATCTTCTTTACTTAATTTATGATTTCTTTTTTGACCACTTGGGGGCAGCTGAACAAGCTGAAAACACAACACTGACATATTATCACCTCATATCATACAGCAAAGTGTATTAAGCGTAGGGAAAGCAGGAAATATAACACAAAAAGTGCTAACCTGTACCCTTCAAGATTAAAGTCTATTAAACCCACGTCAGATTTCGAATGCCTTGTTTTTAAATTTATTGTCTTATGACGCTGACAGCTCGGGAATTGTTTGCATTATTAAATAAAGACCAAAGAAAAGCCGATTATGCACCAGCATCCCTTTAAATAAGTACAAATGGGTTAAAATAACATTTTCATTTTATTTTTTTAATCTGGTTTTCACCTATTTCATAATTAAGAGACTGACAGAAAATGCCTGATGTTTTTTTCATAAACAACAGTGAGCAAGATCTGTACTTTAACTTCTACTCAGGGTATTTTCGAAATGAGTGAATATTTCAGATTCAGATAATCTATTTAAGATTAGGTTTCCGCAGCTCCGCATGAACGCAAGTTTGCGGGTCGCTTCAGCTGATGTCCTCTATTAACCTTCCATTTCCATGTATTCACAGAGATGCCATTCAGATAAGAGGAGAACGAATGATTTCTGTCTTTTGGCCTAAACTCAACCCTAAATTCGAGACGCAAGTAAAACATTTAGCCTGGAGACACACACACACACACACAGGAGCTTTGTATAAGTGCACACAGTGAATGGCTGCTTATCATTTTGACACTACTGTAATACATACTGTCTGCTTACAGTATCTCTCCATCGCTGCTGCCCTTCTCACTGCCTCATTCTCCACTCTCTCACCCCCTTGGTCTCCCCCCTTCTGTCACCTCCCTCTTGTTGAGGACTCAGAGTCAGCTGAGCCACGTCCTTGTGATTGATGCCACATCCAGACCTCAGTCTTTGTGCCATTACACGACAATTGCGGTGGGTAATTTGGGCCGCAGTCTGAGGACGAGTGGCTGAGTCAGCTGTGGGGGGGAGGTGGGGTGACACAGGATTACAAAGCACACTGCTGTCACACACACACACACACACACACACACACAGTCAACCAAACCACTAACCAGTCAGCCGGCCTCTACGACGCTGTGAAAAATGTTGTCCCCGTCAGTGCCGTCCTTTGCTCAATCCCAGCATGCACTGCTCTGTCATAAGTGGCCTTCTGCGCTAACAAAGAGGGCCTTTTTTTTTCTTCTCAGCACACAAGTTGTAAAGACTTGAAGGATGAAAGAGGAGTGAAGCTGCTGACGGACTGCATCAGTTTGATTATGTGAGCAGTAACCACAGAGACATCATTGACGCCTGCAGGAGGGTCAGCTGACGGGTCGAGGTGACCAGTCCTCTGCTTTGTCGCAGAGAGATTTTTCACACTGTAATCTGTGTTCCTTCTTATTCTATTTCTTTATATTTCATTGTAGCTCTGTGGTTTATGGATTTTCTGTGACTCACTGATCAAAGTTTATAAAAGCCCAAAGACCTTGATTATCCCCTCAGTTTAGTCTTTGAAAAATGAAAAAAAAAACAAAAAAAAACATTTCACGGAAGTCTTACACTGAGTGAAACATTCCTATCCAAGACTCCGTGGATTTTGCCATTTATTGCACTGGGTCGGTACTCACAGGCAGACTTTATTTTCATCCCTACCAATGTAATTTTACCAGTCCTACAAATCTGTCTACAGTTACTGAGCATTTGTTAGTTTTCAGCTGTGGGGCAAACATTTGTTCAGCCAAGTTAAAGCTACTTTTTTTTTTTTTTTTTTTACAAGTAAGAAACAAAGAAAGCATTTTGAACTGAGTGAGGGAGTATCCAGTGTATTTGATTATCGGTCAGGTCCCAGGGTCTTCCAATACGGGACCAGGTCAGGCACAGAACTGATTGTTAGTTCTGTTTCTGAACTTGGTATGAGACGGATACGGGTTTGCAAATCTGGACCCATGTAGCACCCTGTTCTATGTTATGTCTATCTTATCTATCATTGCACATGTTCTTCCTGATATGTTCGATATCTTTGGAAACTTTGGAATCTCCTACGGTTCAAAATAATCCTCAAACTAGACTAAATTTAAAAAAAATAAAAAAAACAATCTTCAGACGTTTATTTTGCAGCATGTAATGAATGACTAGTATTTTTACTAATTATGTTACTCCACTATTTTTAATGTGTTCTGTCTTTGGCAAACATTATATAAATAACTTTTGTATCCCCCCCGACCAAATTCCTAACCCCATTATTGTCCCTGTTACTGTCTATTTTACAGCAGAATGGTTCAGTCATTAGAGCTGTAAACAACCTGCCTAATTAAACTATGATTGTAAAGAACCAAAGATGATTACGACAAACACATCTATTAGTATTCATAACCTATTTGTCATAGTGACGTGAATTGGCCACACAGGACTTTAGCGCGTCGCACAGCGATTCCCTCATGATGCATTAACAGACGTTAATTCATGCTGGTGTCAGGAGACCCAACGTGTTTATGTGAAGTTTTATGACCTCCTCTTATAAACTGTCCATTAATGAATAGAGCTTTGGTATTGATAAACTATAAAAAATATATAATATCAGGAGGCTTGTTATGAGTGTGAGCAGATGAGACTGCAGCATGAGGCTCAATTCTAATGACAAGTCTGGTTCAGTTTTATTCTGGTTATTATTCATATGTATCACCTGTCCTAAAGAACCTTGAAGCTGAAGTCAAGGTGCCTGTTAGATTACAACTACAAATCCCCATAACAAGCCCGCAAGGAGTGTGAAATAACAACACAAACAGTCTTAAAACAAAATGTAAAGAAGTTAACAACTTAAACTAAGTCTATGTGGTCCCCATGTCATTGGACACTCCTGCATAAGCATCCCACAATGCAACACTGTAACAAAGAAAATCAGCACTGAGCTGGAACTCACCAATGCACTTTGAACCGACGATCTCTGCAATAAAAATCTAAAAGTAATCAATCACGTCAAGTGAGTCCGAAAAAAGCTTAAATTTATAAGGAAAAATGTGTGTCTGTATCCAAGGGGGTAAGTTTGGTGTCAGAAGTTTCCAGAACTCCCAGGGGAAATTACGCCCTCGTCTGAATCTGGCAACAAGAACGAATAAGGCCATTCTGGCTTCACTAGAAAACACAACAATAAACTTGATTTTAGGAAGTACTTAAAAAAAAAAAAAAAAAACTGTTGACGTGCACCGGAAACTGGTTCAAATAATCTTATTGCAAGAAAAGACTTTGGGGAGTCAGTGACAACTAAATGACTTGGAAAGGAAATTTCTGCAGTGTAGAGAAAGAAGTGATGTACCTCCTTCTGTCAATTTCAAGAATAATGTAATTTGCAGGTATGACCAACCGCTATTCCTTCTTTTTCTCAAGTCACTCCATTATTGCCGCACAAATGTCAGGTAATACCTGACTGTGCTTCACAGCTTTCATCACAGCTCAGAGAGCTCATATCCACTGACGCCGTTACACAGTAAGAAAATAGGAGTTTAATGACTCTTAATAAGCTCAATCTCTGCATGTGAAATGCTGCCTGCTATCAAAAATCTAATTCCCCACATTCACCGGATGTAATATTTGATAGCTGTCTTTACAGATCTGTTTTGAAGCTGCGGGGGTTTAATTTTAGGGTTGTGTAATGTATTTGTGTGTCACTATTAACTTTATTTTACAACAGGGAGAAGAAGTGCCCTCAGAGCATGTGCTGTTTGAATGTTCCTGCTGCTGCGTGACTGGGGAAAAAAAATGAATGTACATTTGTGGACAGAGAAAAGCTGAAGGGTTACTGAATTTTAATTTAAATTCTTTAATCATATGTTAGGTCACAGTGCTTTGATGTTTCCATTAAATATGCTGTCTTTTTTTTTTTTAATCTATTCCCCGTTCAATCCGTTGCTACATAATTAACCCTTTTCATTCTCCAAGCCCATCTCACACCTCATCTATTAATGCTTTCTACAGTAATGATGTGTCCACGCCTCTGCACAGTGTTAGGGAAGTATAAAAGGAAATTTCAGAGGTGTAAATGTGACAATAGCTGCCCTTTGTATAGACACTGGGGGTAGTAGAAGCTAAAAGGGGTTTGCAAACTGGATAAAACTGAAGGCTGAAGCATCTAAATGCAAGAAATATACAGTCATTAATATTATATAAAGTACCATGTCATAATTTAGGTATCAGAACTACAATGTTGCTTTATGTGTCATGTGTACTGATTATTTTGATTATCAATTACTCTTTTCCTTTAATTAACTGACAATATGATTAACTGGTTCATCAATAAGTTATGGAAAACTAGTGTCTCGTCTGACCAACAGTCCAAAACTCATGCATTTTCAATAGACAATGATATAAAACAGGGAAAAGCAGCACATCTCCACATTTAAGATGCCGAAGCCAGTGAATGTTTGGTATTCTTAGTTGATAAATAACGGAAATTATTATTCCATGGTAAAAACAAAACAAAACATTGTTTATTCAATTTCTCACGATCGACTTAATTGATATGAATAATACTTTCAATACATTTCTGGATTTAAACCTCACCACAGCCCAGAAACAGCCCTCATCACAGCAGTCATCATCAGTGATCTGCGTAAACTCGGGCTCATAAGCTTTCCATTTTTTTAGTTCTGGATCTGAGTACTTCATCTACCGATCACACTATTTTATTAGAAAAACTGGAAGTGAGTGGGAATCTAGCTGTGTGTTGCATTAGTTCAAGACCTGTCTGCATGATAGGAGTCACTATGTCTATATTGACTTTTTTTTGTCTCCAACATGGTTAATAAAGTAGAAAGGGGTTCCACAGGGATCAATTGTAGGTCCTCTTTTATTTAACTTCTATACACTTCCACTTCAGATACATTGTACAGAAACACAACATTATAACAATGATCATACTCATCATCCACTATTATATACTGTATTTCTCTGGCCTTGGATCATCTCAGTTCTACTACGCTAACACACTATATAATTTTTCATCTTTCAAACCAGGACAACACAAAAAGTGATTCTTTGATGCCAATCATAAATGCAGTAGAGCTGAAATGGTTAGTCTATTAATCTATCAGTTGATTGACTAAAAAAATATTCAGCAACTATTTTGATCATCAATTAATAATTTCAGTCATTTTTCAATCAAAAATGTTTAAATCATCCCCTTTTTCAGCATCTCAAATGCATTGTGTTGACTTTGTGCGTGTCCAGTTTGTGTGTATTTTTTTTGTGCTTTTTGCAATTAAGGATGTCAAACATTGGCCCTCATTTATCAATCTAGCGTAGAAACCAGCGCAGATCCGAGTGCAGAAATCATCTTACGACGGGGTCCACCTGTGATTCATGAAACGTTCGTATCTCGTCAATCCCAGCGTAAGAATGATCGGGCGTTGATAAATGTGGTGGCTGAAAACAATCGTCATTTAAATATCACGCCCCTATATATTCTCTGTTTACACGCCTCGCCCCGAGAGTTTACGACAGAGAGGTAATCCGGCCAAGAAGAGGAACTTCTCCGACCTGGAGATAGAAACACTAACGTCACAAGTTCAATTAAACCAACTAGTTTTATTTGGCAGCCTGAAAAGTGGCATCAAAGGAAGTTGGAAGAATGCTGTATGGAATGAAATCACTGCTGCGGTCAACAGCGTTGCTGTGGTCAATCGAACTCCAGCTAATGTTTCAATATTTAATTTATACATCCGTGATATGNNAAAGTCTATAAATTAATCTTATATCAAAAACTGTTAACCCCGTAAATTGCAAACAATTTGAAAATACCTATTTATGTTCGGGATGTATGACACATAGTTGATGCCTTTACAGAGTAGATATTTTGCCACAGGCTACATATTTTTAAATGATGAATACACGACTGCATATGCTTAGATGCCAGTCAGAATGGTCTTAACAATCCTCCGACAGATTTACTACACTGCACCGCAAGTCCACACTCACTCGAAAACTTGCGTACACGAGTTGAGACTTGACGTCCATATTGATAAATGCCGAGCTTTGTGTGGAAATGACCGTACGCCCAGTTTTCTGCCGTACGTTCGTTACATAAATGAGGGCCAGCGTGTTTTCTCTTGCATATGAAATATATGCGAGTTAAGTTTCCTTTGCCTAAACTTTTTGATGTTCCAGGTCTGCTTTAAGACTACATTAGTACTGGATTGGTTAAAGCAGAGGAAAAATGTATTTAAATATTTTACTTACTGAAAAAACACTCCATTACAAGTAAATTTGACTCAAATGCAAACATAATTATCCATGTGTAATATGTACTCAAGCATCAAAAGGTAAAAAGTACTTATGAACAATGACTCAGATCTTGTTACATGCAGCCTCTTGTGACAAGTGATGTGGCATTTACGGCCACTTCCCAAACTAAAAACATTCTTGGCAAATGTGGTTATACTGCAGTCACTGTTATTATGGTGCACTGTATTAAGGCTTGAGGATGTGCAGTTAGTCTAATGGCAGTGTTGAAAGATATGCAGAATCATGACTAGAAAGTATATTCAAATGTCAGACTAATTTTCTGCAATTTATGACGATGATGCGCACATGTCAGACCATTTTCCCGTCACCCTTTTCTGTTTTACATTAATGTTTTATTCATAATGTCAAAAATGCGTCAGTAGATGTCCTGTATGTCAATGACTATCAACACCATTTTATATGACACATCGAGCCATAAATGGGCCTGTTTAAGCCGTCATTTCTCCATTCAACTCATGGACATTTCCATGAAATTATAAGAAGAGTGGTTTTAATTAATAACTCTCCAGCTCTGAGCCTGGCCTCCCGTTTCCATAACGCCAGTGCCATTTTGTGTACACTTTGGACCAGAGTGGAGCATTAGGATATTACTTTGGAAGTCATCATCCAGCAATAAATCTGCTTGAGATATTAAGATTCCTTCTAATGAGATGCCAAACAGCGAGGAATGTTAAACCGCCTCTTCTCCTAAGAGAGCAAAAACAGGGGGTGCAAATAATTAAATAATTAAAAATATTTAGTTCAAACACAACAAACACAGAAAAGTAAGATTTGTGAACCGTGGTTTTTATGCCATCACCAGAAATGTCAATATTTTCCCAGGTGAGTTACTTCTATAGTGTCAGTTAATGGTTTTGTGCAGCAGCACTCTAGTGGATCAACAACAGCCCGGCCTGCCTTAAAGTCCTTTCTGTAGACTGGCACTTTGTAGACTAAATCCATACACAGACCACCGATCAAATATGTACAACAGCCTTCCTTCATACAGCCTCACAAGAATTAACCACAGAAGAGGACACAAAGGAGCTCCTGGAATGGAACAAAAATGAGAGCCCGACAGGTGTTTAAAGCGGCAGAGATCCGCCACGAGCGCTTCAGGAGCACCCAGCATGCACCTGCAACAATATGGGCGTGTTTGGTTTACCTCACTTAGCGTGCACGTGGGGTGGTGCCTTAAAAACAGTGACTGTGTGACATCATCTACATTAGCCAACAAGATGGAATTATAACTGTGAAAGAAGTGAGTGTGTCCAATATTCATTTCATTAATAAATATTCATTTGTCGAAGAGTTAATTGTACTTTTTATTCGTTTTGTTGTATGAAGGTTATTGTGACTATAGCTTGATTCTTGTATAATTTATTTAAATGTTATTTAAAAACAACACAGTTGAATTAATGTCGTTGTTAACAAAAACTATAAATTGTTAATATATTGTCTGACTGTAGATCTGTTCCCACTTTAGCACATTAGCTGTTTCATTAAACCTTTAAAACCCAAATGAGGGGAAAGAAGGTGGATTTGTTGGGTTTGAGAGTCCACTCCTTTCAAGGGTCGTACCATCACAAAAAAATGATTCATGTGGGTGAATATAACAGTAGTTATAGTTGCCAAAAAGCGGTCCACTTCTGCTGTACCCACCTTACCGGCCTGGGATGCGACCCCAGCTGCTCCACCTGTGATAAATAACCAACCTCTGTCTGTCACTAACGGGGATGAGTTACCGCGCATTCATGTTTTGATTGACACGTTCATTCTCTTCTTGCAGAGCTGAAAAACAAAGTAAAGTGTGTTTAACTGGTGCCACTAGCCAGACTGTCCGCAAGTTGATTGTGTTTCATGATCACTGTTTGTTTTGCAGGTGCAAATATGATGAGAATTGATTTCAGCCTTCCTGCGTCTGTTATTTGAAAGACGAAATAAATGAACATCTCAGAACTTTTAGAGCATAGAGTAAGTTGTTTTATTGACGTTTTGGGGCTGTTTTCTATTCATTCAATTGGCTTTTTAGCTGCAATGACTCCTTCAAATAATGTAATGTAGTGTTATATACGAGGTTCACAAGCCTGAAGAGTTTTTAATGCCATTTTTCAGTTATCTGAAAGATGGTATTGAGGTAGCAGTAGATGTTTCAGAGGGTAATATAGGTAGTAACAGATTCAAATTGAACATAGGTGCTCGCAGGTGAACACTTCCACCTCGATTCAGGGAGTATGTACAGGATTAACTTGTGTCTCTTTGTTCCTTTTGTTTCTCCTCACGCAGCATTGGATAGAACTGTAATACTGAGTGCTCAGCAGGCCTGATGTAACCCCCCCCATGCCAGTTGGCCAAAGCTAAAAAGTTGTCAGGAACCCCAGACGACTCTTTCTTTATCCGGCCTCATCTCTTTGCTCTTCACGTTTCCTTTGGCTTGGTAACCCGAGGTCAGCAACATTAACTCGTGCGGTCTTATCAGGTTCTCAGGATTACCTCCGATGACCTGAAAGTTTCTTCAATCGTTTGTGTCACGAATCAGTCTTTCCCACGCGTCTGGCATGTGTCTGATGGTTCCTGCTCATCTTATTGAAATAACACCACGTGCAAACAGTCTGGGTGATTTAACAGTTTTTAATCATAACTTTTGTACAATAGATTTTACATTTTCACAAGCTAAGAAGTTAATGATGCCGTATATCTGAGGGAGTCTGCATCTCCAAAAAGCCATTTTTGGTATTTTTAAACAACAGATGGGATGGAGATGGACCGCAAACATATTTAACATCTTTAACTTTTTTTTTTTTTT
>NTHP01000402.1:132793-162443 GCA_003416845.1 Oplegnathus fasciatus | reverse complement strand
TAAGACACAATTCTGAGAAATGTAATCAGGCCCAGTTCAGAGTTTTTGCCGTGTAACAAGTCATAACATTTCTCTTTAACCTTCCAACAAACTCACACATCCAGTCTTTTTCCCACTCGCCCACTTCTGATCAAATATACCATAAAAAAAGCCTTCAGTGGTACTGTATAGAATATATTTGTCTTTAAATATTGATTTATTTCCTTCACCAGATCACCATGCAATGACAAATGTCCTTCTTCAACTTCTAGTTATTGTCACCGTAATTATTTTAGCAATAAAACGGCGTGACGGCATCGAAGAATCTTTAAAAAAGTCTCAATATAAGCTGTCTGTGGCCGGTCCATCTCACTCACTTTAACTCATTGAAACAGCAAAAATTAGTAAAAGATAGAAAAATAAGTTCAAATCTTAGCCAAAAAAAATCAATACTATATTTAAGCGACATCATAAATGAGGCTAATTAACTACAGTAGGAGAGTTACATTGATATCATCTTTCTCAGATGCAATAATATTCCATAATCATGTACATACTAGGAGAAATATACACATAAGTTGTTATAAAAAACAATATCCTGGCTTATTCAATGTACTCTATGTTGTATCTGAATGTCAAAATAGCTCACAATGCTCTGGAATAGAATATCATCAGACATTTATTTGTCCAACTTATAGTTTCAGCCAAGTACATACAGTGCATATACCATGTTTATGCTCGGTAAATAACATTTAAGTTCTATTATACATTAATCATGTTCTGAGAAGCTACATAAACCCAAGCGGCGTGTCATAAATGCTCCTGTCGGTGTCCAGATGGCGAAAGTGACTGATCATGCCACAGTGATGTATGTAAACGTCTCGATCATGTGTTGCAGGGAAGTCTGTCAAAATGAAAAGCTTGTGTTTCCTGTGGGGAGAGGTCAAAAACTATAGGCCCCCATCTGAAAAGCTGATGAAACGTCTGAAGAAACTACGTCTGGGAGCTGAACGTGATTGCGCCACGGTGGCTTTTTTATTTTCCCAGCAGTCTTCGGGAGCGGACATACGAAATGCTTTGACGATTTACATACAGTACATAAGTCACATGTCACACGTTTGCTGGAGGTTTCATAAAAAGACAGCATTGACCGTTAGCTAAACCCCTCCATCCAAACAATGATTCTTCAGCTGAAGCTACTTCAAGCTTTGTTGTCTGACAACAAGCTCGAGCGGTGCCGTCATTTTTCTGTCGGCCTTTGTTGAGTTTGAGGACGTTTACCCAAGATACATTGATGATCCATTAGTCCTCATCCTCAAAGTCACTTCTCTTGTCTCATGTTTGTGTTGCTCGTCCTGGAGTTACATTATAATAAAATAACAACGTAAGCTTACATTTTTCCTTTAACGCTGCAGTGCTAACTGGCTCTATCCTGCAATACAACAGTGCTGCTCCTTTATTTCCGTGTCTTCCACATGGATCGTCAAATGCTGACTGTTTGCCCCGGACCTACATTATAAGCTTTAGCAGTGCTTATATCGCCGTTCTGAGTTAGCTGTAAGGTTTCCAATCAACACACAGAAATCCATTCATTAGCTAGCTTGTCCTTTTAGCCGCAAAAATCTGTGGTCATTAGCTAATATTTAGCAGCGTGCTTTTGTGTACTTCTATCTGAACTCACAGGCCAATTATTCTAAAAATGACTACCGATTTCCAGTAGTAACTCTGCAACAGTTATTACGGTAAACTGCGTGCGTGCTCTGCTAGAATGCAAAACAGCTGTAGTGACAGTGAGTAAGGGTGGTGGGGCTTAGCAAAGGGTCAATTTCAAGCGATCGCAACACGTGTCGACAGTTTCACAATTGCGGCAATAAGTCGTTAACACTGAACTGACAGAAAAGGATGCTTTGAGCTTTGGAGCGATGGAGGTGTGAGTTACCTTTGAATATACTCTATAACAATAAGCCTATCTTTTTCCTCAGCTCTTGTTTTTGTGGATGCAGTGCAGCAAAGTACATCGAAACTAAAAAAAGACAAAGAAAATTTCAGGTGAAACTGCAGCAGCTTCTCTGTCACCTTCCATAGAGAAACACTGAACATGGTTTTAGACTTCTAACAATTACAAGTATGTACAATCACTAATGAGTGGAGTGGATTCAGCCATCCACAGCAGCGTATAACCTACTGTCCTGTGATCTCGGAGTATCACTCTGTTGGCAAAAACCGGGAGTAAAAAAAAGGGGGCAGAAAGCCTGGCGCTGTGTGTTTCTGTGTGTTTTTGTCTGAATGTGTGAAAATGTGCAGTATGTGTTTGTGGGTCTTTGCCATGTGTGCTTTTGCCTGCGGCGATGTGTGTTCAGTATGAGCTACGGTAAAGACGCTTTGGGCGCAGATGTTCTAACTTCTCAGATGTTTTAAGTTGTTGGTGTTCACCCTGAAAAGAAAAAAAAAAAGGCTTTGAAGTGACATTTTTTTTTGTCAGGTAAATATCCACGTGGACCTTTCATAAAAATGTAAAATACCAGATCACGTCATTATCAAAACATACACAAACCACAGAGGAGACTGAAAAACACCTAAAAGGCTGCCCATGTGACAAAATGTAGCCGTGACTGAACTGACTGTGACTTTTAAGCGAAAGATCCCACCTATAGCCTCAACACACAAACAGACGTGGGTGAAAACAGATTTGACGACTCTGAAAATCGATGCTAATTTACATGGTGTGTACCTTTCCAAGAGCCACCAGCTGTAGTTTATTGGAATGTAGTCCTCGAGTATTTTCTCATTCTGCCCGAGTGAGCAACACGGACGCTTTAAATCCCCTTTTTTTTTTTCAACTGACCCAAAAGAAACACACAGCCAAACTGAGTTAACACATATAGATCACTGTTTTAGCACACAGCTGCAATGCAAAAAAACAAAAAGAATAAAACAAAAAAGCTTCTCAAAAATTCATAAAAAAAATCAAAGTAGGAATCAAAAGAGAGATAGAATCCAGAGGGAAATAAAAGTACAACAGGAATTACTGAGAAGAAAGGATATAATTTCTTGTTTTGCTTTTTCTTTTATACAAATGTGTGTTTGTCAGTCCGTTGTAGTTTGTTGCTGTGAAGCGGTGAGGCTACAAGACGCCTGGCGAGGAGAGCGCCAGCAGGCTGCAGTAGCACAGCAACAGCAGCGGGGGCAGCAGAGAGGCCAGGCCTGCACGCCATCTGGAGACGGCCGAGTTCCTCAGGATGGCGTTGGACGTACTTGGACCGTCTATCTGAGGGTCCTGAAAGAGAGACAGAGAGAGAGAGGGGAGGGAAAGAGTTTAGTGTAGTAAAAAACTATCTCATCGAGCTACGTAAAACTCTTTTTTTCAGTTTTTAGTTAGTATTAGTTTAAAAAAAGGTCCATGTCTTCTACAAGAACCATCAGCTGTTAACATGCATTAAAAAGACAGCTGGAAACAGATTTTCCAGCCAAATCACGGATGTAATTCTACAACCAGGTAGCTAGCTCGCTCTACTTGTTCAAATCTGGCAGTGACAGTGATTTCAACCCACAAAATCATGCTGTCTGAAAAGAAAAGACAGGTTTTGTGAAATTAAGGACCCGATGTTCCAAACATGGTGACAAACTCTGCAGGGCAAATCTGCCACAGTTGAATTGTGCGCTGTATAAAATGTAAAGCTTGTCAGGCTTAGCTAAGCGGGGCAGGATTACAGAGAAGGCCGCTTGAAGTGACCGCCCCTTTGCTCTGCAACCGGCCTGCTGATTATGCACCAAAGTCACTCGCTTTGAAACACTTTTTAATATTGAAAATACACACCAATATATTCCGGTATATAGCTTATGGGGAAAATAGTGAGTCTGTGTGCTGAAATCTGACCTTAAAGCCTCATATAAAGGTTATTATATGTCACTATATTCAGAGACAACTGGGTTCCCGCACAACTGTCGCCTGGTCTCAATGTCCAGATTGTGGCGTAAGAAAGTTTCATGAATCAGCGGTGGCAGGTGCTTCTGGATCTTATCCACAGCAGGTTCTGGGATCTTTCTCATGACAGCTTGATAAATGATGACCAAAAAAACAACAACAATAACACAAAACGCTGCCAAGCACTTCAAGCATCAAGTGTCATTGTAACTGTTTTGAATATTTAGGCCCATGCGTCGTTCAAAACCCTGGTGATTTGTTTGCCAGTGGGGACAAAAACAGGACTTTAGGTTGCAGTTTAATTCATGCATGCAAGATGTGGCATACTCCAAGACATTAGGCTGCTTAATTCAATAACATCACCTATAAAAATTCTTAAATATATTCATCTGGTATGACACAGTATCAAAAGGTTGTTTTTATAACTAAAATGCCACAGTGGAAAGCTAAAACATCCGTGTGTGTGTGTGTGTGTGTGTGCATTTGCATGTGCCACCATGCATAAGTGGATATAGAGCTTCACCACCAGTCTTTGGCTTGCTAATAAAGCTGCAAGCTAACGGCTGGGTCATCTCCCCCAGACCTGTCCCTGCCTCTATTAAATGTCAGTCCAGTGCATAACAGCGCCTTATTATTGTACAATGACATTTACAGTGAACTTTAAAAGCCACCAGATAAGCAACAATCCCATTTCAGCCTCAAAGGAACTACAAAGAACAGGAGTTTACAAAGGAGGCAGGAAGGATTGCCGTGGCAATCACTGTGAGAGGGAGGTCAGAGACTTCCAACAGCGAGGTCGAATTAGAGTTTGTGATTATTTGGCAACTTGAGCAATTGCCTTGTGGTCATAAATAAAATTGTTTTCTGAGATAAAATGGTGAAACAGTTTGAGATTTCATCTCCCCACACAAGTTGTGTGCAGGTTTTTACAGGCTATGATATTTTTCCCACATTAAAGACAGTTCTTTGAAAGCACTTTTGACCGAGCACGCCTATACCACCAATACATAAGATCCAAATGCACCGCAATAATTAGCTTTCAGAGACTTGAAACACGCCAAAGACGACCAATTTGTCACTGCAATTATTTTGTCATCTTTATTTTCTGCCAAAGGGTTTTCTCATTTGGTTATAACAGTTAATCAAAATTGATTTGGCTGCCTTACAGATACCCTTTTAACTGCAACATGATTATCACAAAGAAGTCACAAGGTGAGGAAAGTTTTACTCTGAGTACCTCTTACAAGAGAGTTTTGAGGGCACAGTGAAATTAACTGAAAGCAATCGCTGCCATGACGGTAAGATGGTGAGGTAGACTGCCTAACCTTGAGTTAGTTGTTTTATTGAAAAGCTTCACGCATTTTATCCTGTCCCACTCAAAGTCGAGTGGCTCCCTTTGATTGACCAGAAGTTTAGTTGGAAGCAGAATTTGTTTTTCTTGTTTACGTTGTCTCAAGATTTAATTATGAATTTCACAAAATGAATTTATTACATAGTTGACAACAAACTTACCACACAAAAGACACCATCAACAGTTGAGTTTGACTTCAATTTCTGGGCCTGCAACAGAAAGATACAAAGAATCACGATCCGCGTCCCAACACAAAACGAAAAAATCATGTTTGTTGTGATATTTTACTTAATGAAAAAGATCAAAATGACAAACAGATTATATATTAAGGACGTTTCAAGGTTAACTAATTTCTTAAAGTTTGCATGTTACAACACAACACAACAACATTTCAGTGCTTTGACAACTGTCACACTGAGACTGAACTGAAAGTCGACAGAAGATCTGCAGTAATTAATTTGCTTTGATCAACAATGCGATGGAACAATCTACAATCTAATTAGACTGAAAATATTCTCTCAATACTTTACACAACAGGTACAAACAACACACAAACATCAGTGTTGAAACACTGTGACTAAACTTCAAATAACCATCAAATTCAATCTGTACGTTTATGAACGCTCGGTGCTGATCTGATCATAAAAGCAGATTGGAAACTAAAGCTAAATTGGAAAAACTACAATAACCTTGGAGAGTTTACCCTGAGAGCCTGTTAAACTTTTAAAGCCTGTGATATTTTGACTCAGAGGAGAAGAAGAGCGAGGCTGAGCACAGGGGGACAGTCAAACCCAGACTCTGATTTCATCTCAGATTTATCATTCAATGGCTGTCGCACGCTCAGACACACCGTCTTTGATTCCCTCTCTGTCTCTCACACACACACACACACACAAACACATTTTCCATGTATGTAAATGAAGGTTAGAGGCTGCTCTGTGACAACAGCAATGACCGATGCTTTGATTTCTGGACTGCGTTTTTCATGTAACTTACTGCGTATTAATAGTGTAATGTTAACGTTACAGCATGTGCTGTAATTTTTGTCAGTGTCTTCCAAATGACTGTTCTGAGTGTTTTCTGACTGGCTAGCTCTGTGGTTTAGCTCTGCATAAGTTTAGGCAACTATAACTACTTAGCCAAGATTTGGAAAAGATCATTGAAAGCAACACTGACTCTTAGAAGTCAGTTTACTGAATGTAAACGTATGTCATTTAAACAGAAGCCCTTCTGCGTTCATGAAAAGAAACAAGGTTGTCTATCTTAAGAGGAAAGACAGACTAACCCAGGGCTAACAGATGGCACAAAGGTAAAGTTCCCATCCACCACTGCACTGATCGTGTTCCTTCAAACACAATTAATTATGTCCACAGTGGGAAGCCAGTGAGGGATCTTGCCGTTGTCCCTGAATTAGTAACTCGGACATTGGACACATTTACATTGGTAAAACAACCATATTACAAGACAAAAATATCGATATTGGACATTTTTACATCCAATGCCATTGTTTTTAAATTTTTAATATTCTACAATATCTGCACATGGCAGCTATGGAATGATGAATGGTTATGGCAAATAAATTATAGTTAAGATATAGTTAATTATGGTTAATAAAAAGGTGAAATTGGTGAAACAGAATCATCCAATACAGTATAGACGTAATTCCAAGGGATGCTGGGCTTTCTTTGGTAAAGAGAAGCTAGAAGACGGGACGTGAATTGACATCTCCTGTGTTGAAGTCATATGGCCCTGTACACCCAACCATCCACCCGAACCTCCTTCATAAGACTTTTTTTTGGGGAGACTACTTCTGTGTTTGTTGCTGAGAGAGGACAGTAGTGACCACGAGAGGTCGCTTGTCAGGAAAATTTAAACACAAGACATTTTACATGTTTTCACATGCTTTTTGGTGGAAGGTTAGGCAACTAATATACTTGGTTAAGACAAGGAAATATTAAAGTCATAGTAGATAACAATCCAATTTAAATAGTGACAGGAGACAAAATCCACTCTCCTTCATAAAAGTTGGATGTACTACAACCCTATCCACCACTCCAACCTCTAAACAGTTACATTTAGCCTACAAAGGGCACACTACTTCCTGCACTTGCACTGAGCAATGGGATTGCAAAAAAAATCACAATACAATTTTCACAAAGCTGGAAACTTTAATATTTACTGTATTTAAAAATGCAATCATATGCACTACATCTTTACATGTTATATCAAGAATATCAAACTGGTGCCCCAACAGACGGGACAATAAGTGATGAGATCTGGAGCACATGGTTATAGTAACGAGCTGTCAACCTCAGAGTTTACTCTAAGGAAGACATGCCTTATGCACTTTACCACAAAGATCTAACTATAACCGTGACCTTTTGACTCCAGTCTAAAATTATTGCATATGGAAAAAATGGATACAGTCAAGTCATGAGAAGAAATCAGAATTACCGCCCTGCGGTTGCATGCCTCTGCCAACCAGTCAAGTTGTAGTTTACATCTATGTCTGTCCAGAACCATATAATATATGTAGTGAAGACTTTGATGGAATTTAATGGGAGGTACAAAGTGTATTTTTGTATTTTGTATTTTTTTGCGAAATGGAAGTTATCACTATATTGACATGTGTGATTCCAGTGAATAATTTCCAGTGAGAAACATGCTGTCTTCACTTAGAGACTATTTTTACAGGAGTACAGAGGGCTGATANACTACCAGAGGAACAGGAGGCCCCCTGTCCTGGTTGTCATCCAGAGAGAGGAAGTGAAGAGGGTGGACTTTGTATCTTGGGGTCTAAATCAATAAAAAACTGTCATAATTAGCGTATGAATTCTTGAGTTATGTCCAAGTGGACGTTTGTGCCAGCTGTAATGAAATTTCCTCCAGGCGTTCCTGCGATATCATGTTCAAGAGAATGGGACGGACGTGAGGTCACAGTGACCTTGACCTTTGGCCACCAAAATCTAATCAGTTCATCCTCAAATCCAGGTGGACCTTTGTGCCAAATTTGAAGAAATCCCCTCATTCTTGAGATATCGCGTTCATGAGAATGGGACGGACGAACGGACGGACAACCAGAAAACATAAAGCCTCCGGCCACGATTATCGCCAGCGTGGAGGCATAAAAAACAAATGTATAAATAAAGATGACATCTGTTCAGTGATGATGCATCACACTGGTAATCTTTATTCTCTCTGTGTCTTTATTCTTCAGGTAAATTTCTAACCACATAAGACGTGATTACCATTTGTGTTGATTGCAAGCCCACGATGAGTTGATTTGCTGATTTGCAGCACAGACCTTGTAATCAGCATCTGAACATCCCATATTTTTGCTCTGCATTTGGTAAATTCAGCATCTGATTATGAGTTTGCTACTTTGCGGAGGAGTTTGTAGCCTAAGAGAAGATTGTCTCCTTTGCTCCTAATGACCTGCATACTGAATCTCTGTATTCAGGATGGATGCTGTAAGTGAATGTAACTCCAGTTTTGGCTTCTGGGTATTTATGTGTGTACGTGTGTGTGCTCAGGCAGTAGGTGTGACAGAATAATAAATGGCTCCAGTATACAGTAGCGTGAATTCAGACCAAATATAGGGATGAACAGGATGTAGCTGGCATGGTAATACAGAAAGTGAGAAACTGTATTCTGTTATTACACCTTTGCTTCAGCACTAAACCCCCCCCCCAAAAAAAGAGCCAAAGCTCGGGTGGAATGATGTCTATAAATCATGGTGTATTTGCAGGCCTCTGCATAAACACCCAAACAAAAGAACAAGCCAAGAATTCCAAGTGTGGTAGCAGAAAACATAAGTGGTCTGAGGAACACAATGACTAAACACAACTTACACCAGTTTGTGTTTCATGATGAGGTCCCATCTGTGTTTAGAGTCATAGTTTAGATGCATTAAAAGTTTTAGACATTTCCACATCTCAGAACAAAACACTGAGAGATCATAATGATAATACACTTTTACAGCTTGTTGCTAAAGTCTGAAAATCCTGAGGGCACTTTCAGTGTTTCACAACAAAACATTCGGAAATTTAAATTATATGAATGTGAATTTAGAATGTAGATACCATTTAGAAGTAGGGCTCCATCTGCCACTGCAGTTTTTTTTAATGTTATTATGTCTCCACTATGATTCAAAACTAACAAATTCAGCAATTTAGAAGCTGATTTTTAGAAGGTCTTGTCTTGCTCAAATAAGAGGTAAAATGAAGGGTAAAATCTGTGATTCAAATGTAAACAAAAGGGTCATGCAAATCCGCAAATTACCACCACTCGAAACACAACATTAGACTTGTCTTTCACTTCTAAAATAACTGACAGGTCTTTTAACACAAACACAACCACACCACTAGACAAGCAAATATATATTATCAATGTTTTTTTCTGATGCTGAAAAAAAAAAGTTTATATTCAATTTGAATCAAAACTAACCAATGCAGCAATTTAACCATGTTTTCTCACTTATCTCTAGCACTGTCTAGACACTTTCAGGTTTTAATTAGCCTATATCTATCACATCACATCATATCCATCTCTGTGATTTCTCAGATGGTTGGATACAGTATCTTATAACCTGGCAAATAAAGCCAAAACTATCTGCATGAGTAGATATCACTGTTTTTGTTCCTAATTTGGGTGAACTGGCCCTTTAAATTAGATCACACATACTATATGTGAACGCTTTGCTTGTGATTACATGCATATGAAAACCATATAAACCTTTGCATACCTTGTAAGCATCCTATAATATTAAACAACTGCAGTGCTTATTACCAATTCAAAAAAATTTGGACGTCCACAAATTCAAATATATATTCCTGCCTTGTGTCCACATGTTTCGGATTTGCCTAATACCTGCCTGTTCTGAAAAGTCACATTAGCATGTGGTAGATTTCCATATTTGTCCAGGGCACTTCCTGCCTGCTTTGGAGTCAACTATATTCATAAGAACAGGCTGATGGAGCCCTGGGGCTTGTAAACTGTGTGCCAATGTGTGTGTGTATGTGTGTGTATGTATGCCTCTCTGTTCTGGCATGTGTGTGTATATGTTGTTTTATCTGTGGTGGGTGTGCTGTGGGTCCAGCCAGCTCTGCTGTGTGATGAAAAAGGAAAAGCAGTCCTTCCAGTGTTTTGATTTCCTCTAAAAACCGAAGAGGAAGAAAATGAAGAAAGCTCTCCTCGCTTGCTGTATGTTCACATCACTCAAAGACACTGCAGAGAGAAAATAAACAAGACTACAGTCTACAGCCATGCTAACGGCTCTGTGATGCAGCGCTTTGAGCTAAACGCTGACGCTGGCTAACACACTCTGAATGACAATTCTAAAATGGTGATGATAAGCAGGTATACTGTTTATGATGAGCATTCGCTAATTAGCGTAAAACACAAAGCACAGTGGAGGTTGTTGGGAATGTCATTACTTTTTCAGGTATTTGGTCATAAATCAAAGTATGGGACAAACTGAAATGTTGAACTGAAGGTGTCCCTAGACAAAAAGTCAAAGGATTACCAAAATCAGTAAGATGCAATGTCTAGGAGCCGTGAATGTATTTACCAAATGTTGTGCCAATCTGTCCAGGAGATATTTCACAGGATAAGTTAGACTTTGAACTGCTGGTGGCCCTGGAGGGAAAGTCAGGGGCTCACCAGTCGTGAAGATTCATCCTCTGGGTATTCTTGATCTCTGCACCAAATTTCATGGCAATCCACCCAATAGTGGTCAAGATATTTCACTAAAAGCCAAAAATGTCAAACTGCTGGTGGCGTTAGAAGAAAAGTCACCAAAGTCAGCAGGATTCATCCTCCAGGGGGCATGAATGTTTGTACAAACTTTTATGACAATCTATCCAATAGCTGCTGAGTTTGAACCAGTCGGCTCACCGTCTTTCATCCCTAGTGCCATGCCGCCTTTGCATGGCTAAAAAGAGTAAGAACTACAGTCTTGGTACAGGTACGGAAAACAAAATAGAAAACCGGATCACTTTCCTTGTGTCCTAGGAACATTTCATAAAGGAGTCAAGCTCGATTTGAGAACACTGACAAAGTCTCAAGCTGTTTTTCATCCAGTTCCGAACAAGAAAGATCTCACAGGAAGCTGAAGAGCTGGCTACACCTTTTACTTTTTTTCCTTCACTCTTTGATTCTTTTCTTTCAAGCCGAGGTAAGCGCACCACTGTAAGTGTTGTTGGACTGTCATTTGCTGGAAGTGGAGAGGTTCTGAATCACTGGTTAATGGTTATTATTCTGCATGTGTGTGTGTGTGTGTGAAAGAGAGAGATCAATGAGGAGTGTGGAGTGAATCGTCTCACAGGCCTGTCCCTCGAGTGTGTCATTACAACAGCATAGCCTGCCTTGATGCCTACACGCACACACACACACACACACACATACACACAGTCATACACACATATGTACATGCATGCAGCCACACTCCAATATGCTGAGCAGTTGCACACATACACAGTAGAAAAGTGGTTTAACACAACTCTCTCATTAACTTGTAGTTGACGTGCTATCAGAGCAGCGCCAACAGCACACACGCACCAGTACACCACCAAAGCTCATTATCAGTACAGACTGTGTGTGTGTGTGTGAGTGTGTCAGCAAGTGAGTGCACTTGCATTTGTATGTATTTGTGTGTGCTGGGCGTGGGAGTGTGTAATTGCATCTATCTACAATATCTGTCTGTGTGAACTAAACTTGCAGGACTATACGCCTGTATATATATATGTGTGTGTGTGTGTGTGTGTGTGTGTGTGTGTGTTTGTGGGGCAGAACTATTGAATTCTAGTCTTGTTTTTCTGAAAACAGCCATGGACATTAAATTAAAGGCACAATCTGTAATCCAAATCTAAACAAAAGTTTACCCAGGCCACTAAAATTACCAACTTTGGAAACACAAGATTGCAGCTTGCTATCTCTTCCAAATTAACTGACAAAAGTTTTTTTCTCAGGTGTAGGAGGATTAATTGTTTCAAAGTTTCAAAGTATTACAAACACTATGCTAATTTTCTGCTTTCTAATGTTACAGAATATCAAATATCATTTCACTATATAGATAGTAGATAGGTGCTTTTAATGACATCAGTGTTTTTGTATTGTTTATATTCTGGTTTCAGTCGAGTGCCCAATTTACTGTGATTTTAGCAACTGACCCTTCCTCCAACATTAAATAATTTAATTAATATTTATATTTCAACAACTGATCAACTGTTTTGGTTTCATGGCTCGCAGCTTTACTGTTTTGGCTCACTGTCACCGCTCTCATCAGCCCCGTTTCCAGCAATATGAGGCAGGTGCTTTCAGCGTAATAGCTCTGATAAACCCAGCGCCAAACTGCAGACTAAGTTAGCGACTGGTGAACATAGCGGTGCCTGTAGCAGCTAAAGAGCCAGGTACCTCAAGCAGACGGTGGGGACCAAAACAGAGCTAAAAGAAGAGTGAATTTAAACTTTGGTTAGTCAGGCGGCTGGAAACGTGTCCCCTAGTGAATGCTAATGTTGCTTTGTGTCAGCTGGATGTGTAAATAAGCAATTGTCTATTGATACATTTGCCATAACAACTCAATAAGCTGATAATATGTCAATAATGTTTTTACTTCTTGTTCTGCTGCCCCCCAAGTGGGAAAAAAGTGGTCAAAAGCTGGATTTTGATAAGTGAATGGGGATGCTATTATTTCTGAGTATGTTCACTTGAGAAACACACAAAGTGGTTGTTCATTCATATGTTTAAATATTTGTAGATTGGGGCTTTAAAGCCATAGTATAGACAATACTCTGCTATGCAGTAGTAAAAACAATTAAAAAACTGGCCACTAGTGTGGAGCATCATAAACAATAACAACATAAAAATGAAAAGTGATGTTTATAGTTAAGATTGTTGTTAAGAAATGATTAAGGTGTCAGTTTGAAATTGCTGGAGGATTTTCTATAAACGTGGATAAACAATAACTTTGTGATTTCATGATGCTTCATCGCGTTGCAGTGTTATTATATGTGAAATGGCTCTCAGAGTGCCTGTCATTGCTCTGCAGGTAATGACTGTATTATCCCCTTCCTCCCCGGCCCAGGAGGAGCCCATCATCAGGAGTGTTTAGGATTGCTGCTTGTGACCCCTCTGTTTCATCAGCCAGATAACTGTTGCTCCTGTAGAGCAGAGTGGCTGCTCCGACTGAGAAATACAGTTTCAGAGTCTTATCGGAGACAATGGGGCTGGCACATAGATGGATCTACACACAGGAGTGTGTCAGCAGCCAAACTGACACTCTGGCCAGTCCAGATCAGGACAAATGCAGGAAAAAGACACGTGGAGGATGAATGAGTCACGGTAACCTACATTTTGATGCTATACCACAAGTTCAAAGTAGTATTTTATAAATGTACCAAGACTTTCACTAAATGATTTGTTGCAGTGAGATACTGCTGGCCCTGCGAGACTACTGAGTAAAATCAGGAACTATTTTACGTGCTATGATGACAATAAAATGCAACCAAGTTATCAAAGCTATTTTGGTTAAGTTACAACAAAGTTGACCGAGTTGATGGTGGTATTAATGGTTTATTTATTATTTTCCATATCATCACAAGTTCAAATTTTTAGACACTGCATTAAAGCTCCACCACTCCAGATCAAACTCACACAGCCGTGCTATACTACTGTCATATCAAACAGTTGCCTACTTGCACCTTGAGCAGACACGTCTAATATTCACTCTCCTTTTAGCTCTGGTTTGGTCTCCACCAACACCTGAGAAAGATGTCTGTCTCTTAACATGCTAAATGTTCCACCTTCTCCACCAGCCACTTGTTAACTATGGCTTGTCTGAGGTTGTTTGCTGTAAACTGCTGTCTAAGCTTTTGTACGGTTTGATGCATGAGACTTGTATTTTCATTTTGAAAAACTCTCACTTTATTTGTAGTATTCGATTCAGTGTTTTCACTTGACATATTTGGTATCGTGACAATACTAGAAGTACAAATGGAGCCGGCCTGAGAGTACAACGAGATAGAAAGCGAGCCAGAGGATGAAGGGGCAGTGAAGTATGCAACAAAAACAGACAGACTGGCAGTAAGATAGCAGCAGTAGATGAACAGACGCCGTAGACATATGGACAGTGAGACTGATGGAAGGATAGAAAGATCAGCAGGTCAGATAAAGAGCAGTGGTAGCTCAGAAACTTGATCCATCTTTTTTTCTACGCAGAAAAAAAAAAAGTTTTTGAAATATTTTCATGTCATGGGATCATATTTGTCCCAGACTGACTGGAACCTTTGAGCCTCCAAACACAGTCGCCCACTGAATCCAAAACTAGCTTGTGTGTGTGTGTCTGTGTGTGTGTGTGTCTAACCTGTAGGCTGCCACAGAAGTGGTAGATGCCAGGGTCTGTGTTGATGTTGTTGTCGATGGTGTTGGGGTTGCGCTCGCGGTTCCTCTGGTAGGGAGTGGTGGTGGAGGTGGTGGTCTGGACAGGGGACATCGGCTGCCACACTCCCACATCTGTCCCGTTCCCAAAGGCCTGGATGGCATTACCTACAGAGGGAAAGTAAGACACAGAACTAATTAGCTCTGGATAACAAATACTTTATCGGGGGAGGTGAGTGGTAGACATAAAGTAAAACATGTCAGTAAATAAGTAAAGACAAAAAACAACTATTGCTTGGCAAGCAATAACTTACTGCAGGTGAACTCACTATTGGTGCCACCTGCCACGATTTAAACCAACCAGGTGACACAGACACAGACTTAATTCAATAAGCAATCAATAAGCAAGTCAGTCCTGACTGAGATGTTTACATACCGTAAGTAATTTCTTCTGATTTTAAAGGCTCCAAACACATCTCTAGACGCGTCTGACATTGAGATATGATGAGCTGGTAAATAATTAGTTTGCCAGAAATACCACGTCGTAATTCCAAGCAGGCCACTTAAGCACCGAGCTGGATCTTACCATGAATCACATGCTTGTTAGTCCCCATGTTAAAATAAAGCTTTTTATTGCACTGGCCTAAACCACAATTAAAGGTGAGTTAGAAGGTACTTAGGTTTTGTTATCACTTCCCCCCATTATAAATTCACCACACAGTCAAAAACCTGAGTGCTGATGTGGCTATTTACCATTAGTCCATTAGTGGCCCTATTAATAGCGTTCTATGGCTTTGATGTAAAAGACACACACACACGCGCACACACTTCAGAGGAAAGCTGAGCTTTACAGAGCTGCTGTTTGAACGTAATGATAATCTTCCCTCCAACCGTGACTCATGACCCTGATACTGTGGTAAAGGAAGGGAGAGCTGATCTGCATAACGGCTTTTTAACCCCACTGAAATATTCATGCATACATGTGCAAAGACACGTGGGTATGTCTACATAATGTACAGCATATATTCATATATCAGGTTACATTGTTTTTCATTATATTCTTTGCCAAATTTAATGCCAAATATTAAAAAAAAACACCATTGGATAGATAATAGTTCTATTGTCAAATGAACATGAATATTTCTGTAAATACTTTGTAAAAATCTGTGTTTTAAAACGATTGCATACATGGACAACTTTCAGAGATGCTTTTGTGTACAACAAAAACTGTAGTGCCATTCCACATATAAGTTGGAAGCAGTATGCAAAATAACAATCAATAAATAAATATAAACCTGCAAACACAAGCTGTAATTATCTGTCTCCTGTATCAAGTCTNCTAAACCAGACTCTAACCACAGAGTCAGCAGATCAGAAAACATTCACACGAGTCATTCTGAAACAGTCATATGGGACATTTTTTTTAAAATGCACCAAAAAACAACAACTTCTTGTTGTTTTGAAGGATTAGTTGAGTAACAGTAAAGTTGTAAGTGTCTTTGGATTTTGTCAGCCACACCTCCACATTGTGGAATCCTAAAGCCCTGAAGTTGCACTGCAGAGCCAGGCGAGTACCTGCTGCAGTACTGGGAACATTCATCTCCAGGTGTTGACAACTGTGAAGGATGATTGATAGCGAGTATTTCTCCAGTCAGTGACCTGCCCTCGTCTCCTTGTGGTCTTTTCTAAAAAGCACCATGGCAGCGTTCCCTAATTCCTGCTGACCTAGTTCCACATCTTTCCTTAAGCAAAAGGAACCAGGGGATTCTCAGTGTGTGCTTCGCACCTCAGCAGGTCAGAATTACCTTCAGTGTTCTCAACAGCTTAACACCTGATTGCAGCTCTGACAGATAGCCATTACTGTAGAATACTGTGGATTTTTGGAAAAAGTAAATTAAGGTGAACCAGTCGCCTGTCAAGGTCATAACATCTGGATACTAGTGTGCATGTGAAGATATTCGTTGGACTGGACTGACTTGTGTTTGGACAGACTTAAACACATGTTCAGAGTTACTGTTCAGAGTTCTTTCTTTGCCTTCCCCCTGTGGAAGTGGCTTCTGCTTTAACTCACCCTGACCTAGAAAGAACCTTTGAGTTAGTTCCACTCTGCACATTTAATAAACGTGACTATTAATCTTGAACTAAGTAGAGCCAGGGACTCCCTCACTTCATCTGCTTTGCTGAAATGACCTCTGGTAAGACCAGACATCCCAAAAAGATGGGCAGACTTTCTCTCTGTCTCTCACAATCACAAACAGACAAACAATTCATAGAGGAAAATGTGTGATGATGACTGAAGAGGCATTTATATGTTTATATTTTATTCATAATTAGTTAGTTAGTTCAATTCATATATTTTTGTTTTAACGTGTAAATGTATGTAAGCAAAAGTAAGCATATGCTGTATGTATCTGGGGGAGGAGATTAGGGCAGCACATATAATATTATAAAATAATATTGCCTAGTTTTAACCATATTTGTTCGAAAAAGAAAGCAAAAAAAGCTGCTGATGTGCTGGCATTCATATCTGAGATGCAATAATCAGCACAAAATAAAAAGTAATTTTAATTGTCAATATCCTGTGGCCCTGAAATGTGCGACTTTGCTCATGAGTGTGCATGTGCATATTTAATTTTTGCTTATGTGTGTGAGCATGTGTGGCTGGTAGGTTTGTGCAGAGACAGCAGAAGGCTGATGAGCATATTGTAAGTGTTGATGGCCTCGTTCCTGGCTCCTCTGTCTTCTCACCTAAGGCCTAATTACGCTCGCAGCACAGTGACCGTGTGTGAAAAACAGTTTGCATCTCGAATTGAGCCTCAGGATGTCAAACGTGCATGTGTGCTTAGTTTATTCCTGTTTGTAGATATAAAATACAATATAAAATTCTGTATAAGTTTCTATCTGGTGTCTGTCTGACACCTCTGTTTTTCGTCATTCCCATCAATTGGATTTCCTTTGGCGAGGTGGGAGTGAAGGCTTTCAGTGAGTTTTCAACCAGCTATTACAGAGACACTTCAAATACCACTTCTACGTTTGTCTGGAGATTAAAAATGCATCCAAAATTACAAAACAAATTACAAACAAATCCTCTCTAAAAGCATGTATACTTGTAAATCCAAATATATGGCATATGCATTTTTTTTTTCAGTTTGTATACCCTACTTTCAGTATCAGAGCTGCGTTTGATCACCAGCTTTGCAAGATTAAAATTAAAATTAAATCAAATTAGCCTGCAGTTACTTGGTCTCATTATCTTAAGTGAAAGCTAAGACCTTTAGTACGCTCAAACTCAAACATATTAATGATGTTTCATTGTGTCTGAAAATTAACACACCAGCTGACATGAACATATATGTATTGATGCTGATGCAACCTGATAAACCCGATCAACATTTAGCAGAGTATGGAGGGCATCATAACGTGTGCTGTTAACCCATCCACATTAAACTTCAAGAAGTGAAAGTATCACTTAAGGGGCAGAGCTCTAATCTTTAAGTGTATTTGGATAATAAACCCAAAGACACAGAGCTTATGCCTTTCCTCAATAGATTCAATAGAGAGTAAATGGCACCTCTGCTACTGTTTACTCAGGATACATAAAAATAATTCACAGCCACAGCAGACTGAACAAACAAACTGTGATTTACAAGATGTGTAGTAGTCGCGTAGTGTATTGTATACTCCCACAGCACACAAGCAAACACTCACTTACACACATTTGTACTGCTATACGTGTCAGATCCCTCGCTAACACTAACCTTAACTAAGTCCTTAACCTGCCCTTTGTCATAACCTTAACCATCATACTTAGATACCTAACCAGAACAGATATATTCAACTTTACACTCATTGTTGCCAAACAGATGCTAACTACTATTACAAGATATTTTGACACGAGTCACACTGGAGCTTGACCACCTCCGGTAATGCTGCCTTAGCGCTTACACTAAATCTGTTTTCATCCAGTCAAGTACTTTACTAGATTTCAGTAAAATGTGAAATGTAAAATGTGATCAGAGAGGGTTTAAAGGCAAACAAGGAGCACACTAAAATCCTTGAGGTTGTATAAAAGTGTCTCATTAATGGCTACTAAACCTACAATGTGCAGCCCACTCGTTGGCAACAAGTCACAAGTGTTATTGTCCTTACTCTAAATCTATGAAAGGTCTTAACTCTCAAACAGCCCTTTTTAAGAAGTGATGTCCTTGCTTTCCAAAAACATCCTCACTTTAAAGGTCTTAAACTCCAACTGGTCCTCGAAAAGATAAAAATACAAGAGTACACACACAGAGACATTTTTAAAGCACTAAAACAAATATTCATTTAACCTTCACAGATGCAAACATCACGGTGCATCTGAGCAAACATGATATCATCCTCCCGCTGCAGCAGATATTTGTGTAAGCAGTATGGGTTTACCTCTCGCAGATGTCTACATTACCACTTTATCTCACTTTACATGTACAAGGTTTGCTGTAATGCTAGAATTATGATCACGTCGGGTGGTGTGACCTTTGCATATTCAGTGCATATTCCGGAAATGGGGAGGCATCACGTTGGAAAGGCTTTGAATACATTAAAGCTCCAGTGTTTTTCTTGAGAATATTACAGCAGTGCTTCCAAACCTGGGGGTGGAGACCCCTCCAAGGGTCACAAGATAACTCTGAGGAGTTATAAGAAGACTTACAGGATCGGAAAACAGAAATAATATTTGCTAAATACACTTTTTTCTGGTATTCCTCTAACCATTGCTTTTTTCTTTTGAATTATTGGATTTTTTTTTTTTTTAACCTCTTAGGGCCTCTAAAAAGTACTCAAAATGGGGACAAAAAACCTTTTTGCTTGACTTCTTCATAACCAATAGACACATGACATAACATTTGATGACAGGTTGCAAGTAGACATTGCTTCATTTTAAGGGGTCAAGAGCCAAAAAGGTTGGGAACTACTGTGTTTGAAGATGCTGCTATATTTAAATATGTGTCGTAGAACCGGGCTTTCACCCCACACAATTCTCTTCCATCTCTGAACAATAAAACATCTAAAGTGCAGTAGAAGAACAGAAAGTCCTCTCTCCCAGTGTTTCCATATTCTCTCTTTCTGTCTCTACTCTTTCTTTCCCTCTTATAATTTCTCTCTAGTCATGGCCCTGTAGCCGGCGTGTGTCAGGATCTTCAGAGTTGTCAGTTCCTGTTACTGCTGAGCAAACTTAATGAAAGCAGAAAGAAGGGGTGGGGGGGGCATGAAAGGAGGGAGATGGGATGAGCAGAAAGAAGTGAGGTGAAGCACGAGCAGGAGCAGAACAAGTAAAAGGAAGGGGTTGTAATGGTCAAATAAGTAAGCAGTAAAGGAAGAGCGAGTGAGAATATAGAACTGAGATTAATAATGAAAATTCAGAGGTGGGGTATTCCTCCACTTTGGCCTTCGCTCGGCTCCCTACGATGAAAAAAAGCAAATAATAGACATATAGAGAAAGAGCTTGTTTTAACCCACATTAACCCCCTTTGATCTCACAAATCTCACACTGACACACTTGAACACACAAAACCATGCGCACATGCAGAAGCAAAGGCATGTACAGTACACATCTCACACATACACTTGCTGAGAAACACACAAAGATGCACACACGCAGGCACACACACTGACGGTGGCAGCCCTCATTATCTACGGCAGACCAACCTTGTTAACCCTGACTGGTAAAAAGACAACGGAGCAGGGAAAACAAGAGGAGGGAGGGGAAAAAAGATAATAGAAGAGGAGAAGACAAATGAGAGAGTGAAAGAGAGAAGAGTTGGGGAAAATGAGGCTGCGTCTTGTTGGTGTTTTCTCATCTGGTAACTGTCATTCTGACAGAGGAAAATCAAACCGCCCTCTTTGCTTGTGTAGAGCTCAACCACCAGCAGAAACTCAGCTGCCTTATTGTGACTATGGCTCATTATTATGGATGCACAACACTTTCTAGATCATACACCTACTTAGGAACACATTGACCAGTTCATTGCTTGGTACAGGTGTCTTGCGGTTGATTGCTTCATCAATTAAATACCTAATTTATTTATTAACGAGGCAACTGTGCACCTTGGCAGCGGAAAAAGTGTGAATGAACAGATAGCGGTAAGTATGTGCTACATGAATATATGATGTGATGTTGGTAAACTGTAAACGGCACAGTCATGATCGCATTACCGAAGCTTACCAAAAGCAGCACATCGACAAGAGTCATTGCGGAGCCTCACAGCTCTCCTGCTATGAAAGTAGTGCCTATTTAATCTCCATCCCCATTTCCCAGCATCATCTGAGCATCACAATAGTTTTATTGAAAATGTTTGATACTTTCAACAGAACTGAGCAGAGAACAAACTAATTCATCACTGGCTAATGTGAGATGTCCTCAGACAAAACATCATCCGTCTAATCTTACGATACAGTTTGTATTTCAACCCTAAATTTTCATTTACATGTGTGAAGCGGTGGTGTCTCTGCCCATTAGCACTTCATTTAAGCAACTAGACCAAATTAGTCTAGGATTGGGGTTCAATCATTTTATGAAACCTGAATCCAATATCAAATCCGCTTATAAAATCCTAATCCCTTCACATCCCTTATTGAATCTATTTAAGTTCAACTTTCGACAATGTAAGTTTCTAAAAAGTTTCTTGAAAGCTGAACTGGGAGATTCCGAAACTGTTGGTCTGAACCGCAAAAGCTGACGGTCTAGTCACAGCTGTAGAGTTTGATAGTGGTACTTCTTTTTCTCACACAGGATCTTTGGCTAACAGAAAGCACATTAACCAGAGGATAGGCAGGTTTCATTCTGGCCTCTGGTCAAGTTATTTATTTACAGAATTTCCACAGTTTAAAATTAGCGACAGCTGATCTGCTGCTTGGAGATGCCATTTCAACCAACAGAAGCGGTAATTAAGTGCCGGCTAAAAATGGCCCAAAGATCTTAAACTAAATCTGTTTCCATCCAATCAAGTGGTCTACTAGATTTCAGCAACCATCCGCTAACCAGACTCAAGCGTAGGTGATTACAAACATTCATCCAGCTTAGGTGTCCTTGAGCAGGATACTCTCGGCATGACCCTGTGTTCTGACCTCCGTACAGGAATCAATGAAGAATCACATTACACTATAACTGTGTTGTGGAGGATAGCAGTGGGCTGACTGACGCTGAGCGTACTATCAAAACAAAAGGAGCAGAATTAGCTCTCATTACAGAGAAACACATAAATATGGCTTTTATGTCCACAGCTCAACAGGAATGTCCTGAAATTTATTAATCTTGGCTGGTAACATATGTGTTTGTATGTGTGTGTTTGTGTGTGTGTGTGTGTGTGGGATAGAGACAGACAGTGTGTGTGTTTGAGGGGGGGGTTGTTAATTAAAGTTGTTGTGTAAGAGGGCTGAAAAAGCCGCTTTCTGTCAAAGATCTGGAGCAGGAGTTCTGCTACAGCTTTTAGGCACGCACACAAACGAACACACAGACACACACACATTCAGACACCGTGGTGCAATATGACTGGTTCCTCTATAATGCAGAGGCATAACAATGCAAGCACGGCAATGGGATATATTTGGTTAGAAGGAGAGAAGGAGAGACAAGTAAAGAAAAGAGAGGATAAAAGAGCAAAACAGGAAAGGCACCAGCAAAGCAGAGTGGATGAATATAGAGAGTAAGAGAACAGAATTCAGAGGAACAGATAAGACTAAAGTACAATAGAAAAGAGCAGAAGAAAATAGAATAGTAAACAGCTGGTCAGACAGCTGCTGGGCATAGGGATAACTTACGGAGGCAGGTGTTCTCTGTGAAAAACTCGGTGAACTTGTCACACTCGTCCTTGTTGTTGCCACTGTTGCTGCAGTCGCAGTACGGAGAGACGCTGATTTTGGGTGAGCGCAGGTAGTTGGGAGTCATCACGGTACCTGCAGCAGGTGGATGGAATGACTTTTCATTCATGCATTCATCTGTCTTTGTTTTAGTAAGAAGTCTGATCCATAAACAAAGATTCTCTGTGAATTTTTATTGTCAAGAGCCCCAATGTGCTGCTGACTGCTGACTGAAAATACGAACATTTAAACCTTTTAAGACTGAGTTATCATCCTCCTTCTGTGCTAAATGATAAATGTTATAATAACAAAGTTAAATCATTGTTACATTTATTTCTCTTTCTCTCCTCCCCGTGTACAGGAGTAACGCAGTGTGGTGGAGTTTCTGCAGGAAGCAGAATGCAGAGAAGCCGGAGTGAAGAATAGGCTTTCTCTCTGCGAGGGAAAGTAAATAGCTTCAGTCAGTGATTTCTCACTCCCCCAATGGATTGTTCCCTTGTGCTGGCTGCACTCCAAAACAGGCCTTTTTGTTTTGCAGTAGGCAGAATGAATTGGCGCTGTGTGGACAGTGTGTGTATGTGTGGTCTGGTTTAGTGACTTGCGAGGACCGATTCTTGACAGCTTACTGTTGTGGTGAGGACATAAAGGGTTGTGAGGACAGTTTGGACGGTCCACATAGTGATTGAGACTGGGGTCGCGACAGGAGTTAGATTGCGGGAAATACAACTTGGGTCTTAATTTCATAGTTTTATCCATCATTTCTATCGGTTATAACATTGTACTCACCAAGTTAGTTGCTGGGATTTGGAAACGCGGTGACATCACTAAAAGAACAGTTTAAGAAACACGAGCAGACAGGTTGGAAACAAACCCTCAGGTTAGACAAACTTATTTGGAAGAGAAAACTAAGGCAAATGTAAAATGATGACCCAAAATGTCTGTTGTAAACCTCCATCACAGTTTACAGACCCACATCCTGCTTTAACTTTGACCTATCGTGCTAGCCGTAGTTGTGCACATACAGTGTTTCTGGTCAATGAGGGATTTACTTTGCTGAGTATAATTTTAGCGTAGCCGTGGTGTGATCTGCACTCTAGTTAGCAACGTGGCAGCAGCTGAATTTCAATCACTCCAAGCTGATTAATCTTTATCAAGCCTTTTGTTGGCCGTTGGTTTCAACAATTTCACCGCGATTTTCATTTTTACTTAAAGACTTTATGCACTTATGAGGGCAAACATTAGAAGTTCCATTATTCCAATTAAAGCACTGACCAAACATTCTTTAAATCAGCTCACTTTTGTTTTTTCGATCTGGCTAAACTGTTACAACTTGTCTGATCATCTGACTGCTCGTGTTTCTTGCCCCATCAAACTTGTGTTCCCAGATTTCAGCACTAACTTTGGTTGGTGCAATCTTATCATAAGCAATAGAAACAAAACAACGAAAATAAGATCCAAGTTGTAAAAAAGCAGAATGATCTTTTAAAGACGTCATTCGGGAAAATGAACAACAATCCACAGAGACCTGGAGTAAATGCTGAGACAAGGCGGACCAATAACAATGAAGTGTACACGTGAGCTCACCAATCAGACCAGAGTATGCGAGGAGGCAGTCTGCGTAGTTCTCCTTCAGACAGCCTGACAGCGAGCGAGGCTCCGGTTGGCAGTTGACAAAGAAGTCAGCCAGTCGTGACCTGCAACACACACAGATCCAAAAATATTTCAGAGCCAAACATGATTATGGCTCCAGTAGATTTTATATGACGAATTCAGATGGCCAATGTGACTGGAATGTGCAGTAAAATGCCCGGTCCAAATGAGTGCACGCTGGAAGTCATTTCTCTCAATGCAATTAGCCTTCTTAATGGCTGCCTTCAGTGGAGTAAGATGACCCTCTTACGTATGCTGCGGCTGGTTTATATCCTGGAATGAATGAGGCTAAAGGCAATTCTCCACCAAGTCTGTTCTGTTTCATTTACTGCCTTCATAAATGTTTGTTTACACTTTTGCCACAGGTGCAGTGGCATGTGAAATTGAAATGGAGTTTGGATTCCAAGGAATTCACCATTTGAAGTTAGATTGAGTGTGATATACTGGCACTTCGACACAAAGCAAAACCTTCCAATGTCACTTTTGGACTGTAACATCAAAAAGTGATTTTTTTTCACAATCTGGATCGTATATTTTCCATTTTGGTCAACTTTATTTTTAGTTAGGTAAAATTTTATAGAATATTAATTGTTGAGATATTTTCCAACAGGGCAGGAAAATCCAAGGTCAGATGATCACAGGTTGTAAACAAACACTTAATTTAGTTCTTATTATCACTATATTATCACGTATTTGGCAGAGTTCTCTTCAAATGTCCCTATAATTCCTCAGGCCACAGTAAAACTGTTTGCGGGTACAACAACAGCAAGAACAGTGGTTGAACCAGGGAGTCAAAATTAATGGATGTTCCCGAACAGATTCTGCAATTTTTTTCACATTTACTTTTGGTTTCTAATTAAAATAAATAAAAAAATATTTTTAACCCGTGTGATTATCTGACAGCTTGTGTTCCAGCATTGTTGGTTGCTACATTCCCAGATCTCAGCAAAAATGTTAAAATGTTAAAATGTTGTCATGACCGATAGGAATGATGGCCAAAACTACAAAAATACGAGTGTGTGAAATAGGGTGAAACCATTGGGAATTGTTGGGTCTCTGTAAATAACATTATTAAGAGTACGGTCTAGACCTGCTCTATATGTAAAGTGTCATGAGATGACTTTTGTTGTGATTTGGCGCTATATAAATAAAATAAAATTGAATTGAATTGAATCACCAAGAATGTGTGATTTCTGTGTTTATATGAATGGGACAGTTACAACCTGCTACCAGGAAATAGTTGCAAGCATGTAACAGAACAAGCACAGACTCTATATATATGCGCTCACAGCGTGATCTATCTAATCACACCAATCTGTTGCAGAGCAGAGTGGTGCATAGTGAGAGTTGTCAACAGCAGCCAGTATACTACACCTGACATATGGTGAGGGAGCTTGTGGAAATGCATGGCTTTAATCTATCTGTGCTAACTGACAAATGGACTGGGAGGAAGCTGCGCTGCAGTGAGACCTGTTGTTCAGCCCTGGGCGTATGCCTGACAGATAGAGAGCGCCATGGAAAGAAAAAAGACAAAGATGGAAAGACGGACAGAAACCGGTAGTGTGAATTCACTGTTGTCATGCTGCTTACTGTTAAGTAGAGACAAAGGGTGAGGAGAGAGGGAGGGAGACCTGAGGCCACAGTCTAAATGGAGCTCATTTATGACGCCTAATGCTTCCATTTAATCCCAGAGAGCCACACGACTGCTGGCTGTAGGCTCTAGAGACTGCATAACACACACACACACAAACACACACACTCCAGTGAGGGTGATGTCAGACGTCCATCACTGAATTAGTCTTTTCTGTGTGTGTGTGTGTGTGTGAATCAAAGACTTGAGGCATGAAGGCAGATAATTTATTTCTGCTGGTGTTGGTGATTACAGTGACTATACAAAGTGAAGAGGTGTCCAAGGGGCACGTTCGTTGTTAGTGCCTCTGTGTACTTGTTAATCACAATGTGGGGACACAGTCACATTGTGGGGACTCGCCTCACATTGGGGGACAAAACACTAGTCCCCACAAGGTAAATAACTGAGTTTTAAGGTTAAGACTTAAGGTGAGAGTAAGTCTCCAGGGAATTAATGTAAGTCAGTGTAAGGCCCACCTAAGTGATCGAAGCGAGCGTGTCTGTTTCAGAATATGTTCTGTGCACTGTCAGATACACAGTTCTTCATTCAATTATACGCTGTTGTCATCTGAAAGATGTAAGTGTGTGCGCAATCCTTTGAGGCAAGATTTTATATCTTCGGAAAGTTATGACAGCAGCAATAATTTGTCCCATCTAACAGTTGAATTAGCACAATACTACATGGTACACGCCACAAATTATTTTTGCCTCGCAACCCTGCATTTTTTTTGCTGGAGACTATGTTTTGATGCAACGCTAATGTTGTTCTAAACATTACCTTTACAACACACACACCGGCCACGTCACCAGCAGCACCCACTGGACATTATGGGAGCCAGGATGTGCCGATGCTGGGAATGAATGTGATGAAACTGATGCTTTTCTGCATAGATGTGCACCATCACAGGGAAACAGGACAGTGGAGTATCCTGATGTGTTGATGGTGTTTTGACCGAGGACCTAGGGGTTAAGGTCATAAACCACAGTGTCCCCGGTTCGCATCTGGCCGGAGACCTTGATTGCGTGTCATTCCCCATCTCTCTGTACCCTCATTTTCATCTCTTTACTATCGGCTGTCTAATAAAGACAGAAAGAACACCCTTAAAATTTAAAAAATAAGTGAATGAAGGCCTGCTGTTTCCTACCTGCAGATGTAGTTGGTCTTGCAGGAGGCCTGCAGTTCGAGACAGTTGGGTTTCTGTTTTTCTTCGTACGAGCAGACAGGGACGATGGTCTGACGCCTGCGTTCAGAACACGCTGTCTGGTCGCTAAGCGGGCACGAACAGAAGAGCATGCCATAGCTGTGCTTCGGAGGAACCTGTGTGGCACAAGAATCATAACACAACGTTAACTGTAGAAGCGAAGTCATCTGCAACACCTTCCTTTTTATTCTTACGTGTCTCATGTGCCAAACGTTGCACTTTCATCCCTTTCAGAGACACTTCTTTCTCTTGGATTTTTTGTTAATGAGGTCTGAAGTTGTTTTGATATTCTTTTCTTTTGTTCCCTCAGTGGCTGCTCATGCTAACTACCTATTTCCTCTGTTTATTCCAAACAAACCGATCCTGCCGCTGTTGGAAATTTAAAACCTTTCACTTCCACTGGGTGGGAGCATTTTTCAAGTTCAATAAAAGTTCTGTCAACCTCTTGGTTAACATCGATAATCTAGTCTAATCTAATCTAACAAACAACCGCCAAACATTGAGGTAAAGTCATGCATTACATTATTATTATTATTATAGTTGACAACAGGAAAAGTGTTTACTGCAAATGTAAACATTTTTATGAAATAAAAGGGATGCAAAAAATTTGCTCTCTTGCCTATTTCATTTACTACAACTACTTATTCACTATTTACTTATTTATTTAACATCACAACATCAATGAATTCTGATGTTAGTGTTGAATGACAGTGTAGATGGTAACAGGGCTGTAATAATACAGTCGGGCTACAATAGAAGAATGTCATCATAGTTTTATCTCCAACACAAAGAAAACTCGAAGCTTAAGGCTGCTCACACAGAGAGTTCTCTGTTGTGAAAAAAGAAAGCAAAATTATACATCACAATAAGATTAACAATGTCACGCATTCTTTGTAGTTTTCTCTTTATTTATATTGCTGCTTACTTGAAGCGACCCCAGTTAAGTTATTCCAAAGGGACATCATGGGAGCTGTGTTGTAATTACAATGTTTCACATCATTTTTTACAATATGGCACAGACAGTAAAAACATCTTTTGTGTTTGATGACTGAATCAATGTCAAAAGCTCGGCGCTGGAAAAGCAAACCCTGAACAAAAAGGCCCACATAATTATTTATTGTGATTTTGACAACCCCTCTAACTTATCCACTTCAAAATCTTTCTTCCTTTTGAAGCCGGTCCTTTGTGGTGGACATTCTGCTTTTATCAGATATCAGTCGTTTGGAAAACCTCCAGTGTGTGTGCTTTTTAGTTTTTTTTCCCTCTTTTTTTTTTATTTATAAGTTTGTGTCAAAAGTGCCTTGCCTTGTCAAAGAACTGCCGCAGGGCCTTGTGGCACTTCCTCTTGTTGCAGACTTCAGCGGTGGAGACGCGGCTGGTGCAGGGGCTGATGTAGGCCGAGCGGTACTTCTTACACGTGTCGTTCAGGTTGCAGGCCTTGGCAGCATTCAGACAGTTATTCTCTCTGGCCACTGCAGGTTCACCTATAGACGAGGAGGGGAGAGGAGGGACAGGAAAGGGGAGGAGAAAAGAAGAAAACGGAGAACAGAGGGTGAGAATTCAGCAGATATCATCAAAATTATGATTCTGATGACTGCTCATTCAGTGTTTCATCAAAAACAAACGTCAGTAAATGAAAGTGAGCGAGAAGAATTTGATTTTATAATAAAAAAAGAATAAGAATATTTAATCTGTAAATATTCCAGACAGATTTTTTTTTCCTTTAAGTGAAGCAGTTCTTCAAACAATAGCAAAGGTGACAAAAATGCATCTTGCAATGTTAAAATACCCATGTAATGCTGTGTAAGATTCACAGTTTCTGTTCTAAAACAGTGTAGTTAAAATAATATATTTTGACACGTGGCCCTTGATAGGACTGGGCCAGTCTAGTCAATAATGCAGGACCTGCCTTAGCTGATATTGTAGTGGCACAAATTCCCTGACAAACCTGCAATTAATCAAATTACTTACAGCCAATTGAGAACAATGAGTCTTTTGAGGCCCCTTAAGGTCTGGGTCCCTGGAGCAGTTACCTGCTTTGCCTAGTTGATAATCCAGCCTTGGAGCCATCCCTCGCTAAAGATACTTGTTTATGTTATTTGTTTATGTAAAAAAAATTACATATCGTTTTATTCTCAAATGTCAACGTCAGTATCGGCTTCGAAAATCCAGCATCGTTCAGGTTCTACCCAGCACCCAGATCATTTCATCGCAAAACAAAATCAATTCAACTCCCCGGGCTGCAGCAGAAATAAAGAGAGAGAGAGAGAGAGGAAGAGGCAGAGAGACAGCAGCATAATAATGTGCTCTCAAAACTACCAGATAACCCTGCAACACATTTTTCTGTCTGTATCCGTGTGTGTGTCAGCTGATATGAATGTTTGTTTTTATGTGTATTCTGCATCTGTGTGTGTGTGTGTGTGTGTGCGTGTTTGTTTATGCTAACTAAGAACACAAGACCCCTTTTACAGACTCCCTGCTCGGCCTGACTGAAACTGCCCCCCGTCTACATGGCCTTGCAGGCTAACCAGTCATGTATCAGTGTGTGTATGCAGTATGTGTGTGTATGTGTAGAGCTCCTATAGTCATCAAAGTCTCCAGTGCAGTGGCTTGCTCATCTGTCAGCCTGCACTAATTGCCAGTGTTGTGTTCAATCCGCTATCAATTAACATTTTCATAGACTTCTCCCCCTCCTGCTTTTTTTTT
>NTHP01000402.1:111588-124908 GCA_003416845.1 Oplegnathus fasciatus | reverse complement strand
TAACTGCTGGATATGTAAGATCTTATTATGCATCATTATTATGTCACTGAAGATAAAGAATCAGTCCAACAATTAAAAACACTAACGAGAAATCACAAAGAAAAAAATATTTCACTGAAACATTAAAGGATTACCATCATCAACAAAAGGTTTACCACGACTCACAGTGTCTGCAGAGGGGCCGAGCGCTGGTTTGTTCAGTCCTCTTAAGACTGCCTGCTGGGAACACTGCCATCCACTGTTATCTGTGTTATGCTCTACATATACATTCTCTATATATCTGAAGTGTATCCTAATTGCTCTTTAGCCTATATTTTATCACTGGTGCTGCTTCAGTCACAAGGAGTTCAATGAGTAAAATGCAGGTCGATACTGAAGGACGGCGGCGCAGTCAGTTAGCACGGCACTCTGGCAGCAGAGAGAAAGAAAAGAGAGAGAGAGACCGCCACTGTCAAGTCTGAATGAATAGATCACCGCGATTTCACAGCGATTTTAACCTTCACAGAACTATCTTAACCTGGATGAGAGAAGGTAATAATTTATGGATCGGTTTGAGAGGATCCAGAGAGATCTGTCCGACACAGTTGATATCCTAAAAAATTTAGGACAGCTGAGTCCTGAGTCGTTATAGAGACAACCAGACCTGCATGCTTGAGGGCACCGGAGCAAGACACTGAATCCATAAGAGCTCTACAGGCACGTACTGTAGTTAAACCTTCGCTGTAATATTTAATTAATTATGAATCAATGAAGTATCAAGGATTTTCTTCAGCATAGCACAATCCGGCGTGCTGATCCTTCTTGAATAAGCCACAGAATAATGCCTGATTTTGTAATATAAGCATGTCGCCCTCAGGAGCCTTATCTGTTGTCCAGAGTACTTTGACAAGTTGCATGTGGTTGCCGTGTTTTTTTTTCCATCTGCCAGCTGTCAATCATCTCTAGCGGCTTCTGTCACTCTTCGTGTGCGGACAGGATTTGATTATATCTGGCAGGGTTAAAGGGGACGTCAGAGCGAAGACACATCACAGTTTTGAACGCTGAGCTCATTGCTGGGTTATCTTTCTCTTTCTAGTGGATGTTTCTCCTCTGTATATCTGAACCGTACGCTAATTGCTGCTATCATTGGTGCCGCTTCAGTCACAAGGAGTACCATGAATAAAATATTTTTACTACAGTACTATACTTTGACAAGCTTTAAAAGCAATGTCTCTTCCCAGAAACACTGTCCTGGTTATTTTGGATATTACCAGAGCTCACTGATAACAGTCTTCATTGGAAACAATTTTCCACTAATGGTAAAACAACAATGTGTAAACTGTTCAGGGGGAGCTCTGGGGATCACCCATAGCAACCAGGTATTTTTTATACTTATACCTATTTTCATACAACCACATCTGTAGTATAATAGTGTTCTTTTTTGAGATTAGTCAACCACCTTTCGCTATGACCCAAACGCACAACTGTCACACCTGATGCTCCATTTCATTCCCAACTCCCCACATCTGTCATGTTCTTGCAATACAGCTATTACCCAAACTGTGAGCGATGTTACCAATGAGACTACTGCTACTGACTGTAACCTTAATGCTATACAACAAACACTACCTCTAACACTTTTATCCTCAATACGCCAGATCCAAACCACTATCTTGATGTCAGGCTCTGTGGCTCCTAGCTCTCGGTAACTCAAAACTAATGCATCATCTCACCACCTTACCCCAGCTGCCACCCTCATATCTGGACAATACCCTTAGTACCCATTTCCTTCTGTTTAATATATCCAGCCATTCTGTCTACACCATCTCCTACCAGTGGTCCCCAGCTCAAATCGCCTGTCCCTGCTCCCCAGCCTCCAATATCTCCCAGCCCTTCTGCCTTTACCGTCCCCCACCTGCGGTCCCCCTCTGAACATCAAACAGTCCACTGTGGAGATGGATGTGGACATCTAACAACTGGATAGCCTGTTTACTCCTGTGTGAGTACAAGTTGCGGCACAAGCACATGGCGCATAATTGTATTCAGCAGCTCACCTCCGAGTCTGTCAGATTGATTTACAATAGTGGCAGCGATGTGCCAATGAATTTGTTACGCAGCCGGGAGCAGAGTGGTGCTGGGGGGGAGTTATTGTTGGTCCATAATTAGTCCTGCTGGTGCCCTTTCAGGTGTGTATGTGTGAGAGAGTGGTGAAGAGATAGAGAAAGAGGAAGAGACAGCGAGAGGAAGAAACAGCCAATAGGAGAGACAAAAAAGGGACAGAGTTCCCAATAAAAAGTTAACTGTTGACACCTTCTGCACTTATGTTTACTGCAGAAATTGAGAAAAGACAGGGGAAGAGAGGAAGATTTCTTTTCCATCCTGTCCAAAAAGCTCATCAATGAAAACATCAACACACTCCCCATCAATCCAGATCATGCACTCTCAGTGCAGCCGTGCTTCCATCAGCCATCTTTTTTGACCACTAAAACAGGGTGAAATCTGTGCAGCTTTTCCTTTATGACAGGAGGAGGTGATGGTTGCTGAAAGCAATCTGGCGGCCCAGGACTTTCAGATCGATACTGAAGGACGGCAGCGCAGTCAGCTAGCGCGCTACTCCGGCAGTAGAGAGAGAGAAAAGAGAGAGAGACTGTCACTGCTGAGTCTGAATGAATAGATCACTGGGATTACCAACGGTCAGATTTGACAACTAACCGCACACTGGTTTTAATCTTCCAGCCTGACAGAACTATTTTAACCTGAATGAGAAAGGTAAGAATTTATGGATCTTTTTCGGAGTATCCAGACAGACATTTGAGTCTGACACAGATGATACACTCAAGGATAAAATGTACTTGAATGACAGGAGTGCTGAGTGGTTATTAAGACAACCAGAGGACTTTGTGTCTAGTCCTTTTAATATCCGTCCCGCTTAAGTGCCCTGGAGCAAGACAAGGAATCCCTGAGCTCTACAGACACGTAGTTAAACCTGTGTTCTAATAATATTAATTATGAATCAATGCAGTATCAAGGATTTTATTTAACATAGCACAATCCAGTGTTAACATGCTGACATTTAGCTCTCTTCTCAGTATATGGTATATGGCTGATTGGTCAAACGTTTTGAGGTACAATAAGCTAATTCAGGTTCACTCTTCCACAAGCAAAAATACACAGGGAAGTGACTAAAGCCCCCTGGTTTAACAAGCAGCTGGTGAGAAAGTGGAAATGACAACATACTGAGGTGATACATTGTCACTAATAAAAGACTGAACTTGCACCAGGCATGCCAGGTGTGATGGTGTAGAGCATTGCACTGCTGAAAAAGAGCATATGTACTCAATAAGCTTTTCCCTCTGGAAAATAATGCTCAGTTTCATGTTCACGCTTGTCTGAAACCGGCAGCATAGTGGTGGGCGTACAACCAAGAAGAAGCGCTGCATTTGACATTGATTCCCAGCAAGCTGACTTACAGAACTGGTCAACAATTACTGGTTTTGGGCTTCAAATCTTTACTTGTTCTGAGGAAGTTTAGAGTCAGGTCTGAAAAAGATCCTTCATCTGGTGTCAACACAATTTAATGAAGGCATGATAATAAATGAGGAGAGAGGACCACAATCGATTCCACCAAACCATCTACACCACACTACATACATCATCAGGATCTACTCCTACTGCTTTTTCCTACCCGTCTCCACCCCATCTCCCACCTTCTCTCAATCTCTCTCTCTCCATATCTGTGTTTCCAGGTGACTTTCACAGGGGTCTCCACTTCATCGTAGGAGAAACTGCAAGGACTCCATAGCCGAAGAACCAGCATGGCCACTCATTCATTGCTACTACTACTGACTCACCACAGAATATACCACAACAACCACTTCTGTTCTCAATAAGCTATGTAAAGTTAGATTAAGTTTCGGTCAATGCCTTGTGAAATAAACAAACTATAATCATACTACGTTTACTGCATCGATTTGTAGACAGCAGTGTGAGAACATGCCTTCGATCCAGTTTTCCATCCATTATATGATCATCCTACTTTGATCTAGGGATATGAATAAAATCCTCTGTTACGTATGTAATTATATATCATGATATCAATATATATATCACGATGCAGTACATTTTACAGATAAACTGTTTATGTATAAATCAGCTAGACAGGGACGTCTGCTTTTAGCTAATCGGGCAACTGCAATACCTGACAAATCAAGTTACTTCCTCACATTGATGGGAAAAAAATCATATAAAAATCTAATACCCCCATAAGGCAGTCCAGCTCATTGATTTGTAACATCGCCCTCAACGGCCCAATACAGTGATTCCCCAGCTGGGAGTTGTGACCCTGCAAAGGGTTGCAAGATAAATCTGATGGGTCACAAGATGATTAACAGGAAAGTGGAAAAAAAAGTCACATTTCTGCTATACAGTACAAAAAGATGTTTGTTTGTATGTATTCTTTTAATCTAATTTTTATTTTCAGTTCCTGGTTGATTTCACTTATTCCGGTTTTGTTAAAGACATTCAAATATAACAAGAAAGGTTGACTCGGTCAAAACCCATCGACAAATGCAACCGATGACGAGGTGCTGCAAGTAGACATGGTGTTATTTTCAGCCAAAAAGGTTGGGAACCACTGGCCAAAAAAGGTTTCACAGAATCTCTGATGGTAGACAAATGTATATCATCTGTTTGTGTATATCATCATATTGCTCAACCCTAGATCAAGATTAGGCAAGAGGAAACAATTGCAGAATACCACTATGATCACCAGAAAAAAAAAAAATCCAAATTCATGCCCATTAGATCAATGAGCTGGTAATGAAGTGGTTTGAGCTCCAAGCTTGTACAAGTACTGCTCCCAGGGTTTACTGCCGACATAGTCACATCGATCACATCTGTTCTGATGTATGGACTAATGAATGCGCAAAATGCAAACGCTGTCTTTCACACACACCCAGCCTCGCTCTAGAAGTCTGGGAGTGTCATCACTTCTCAGATGCTTTATATCCAGAGAGAAAGACGGAGAAGTGTCCTGTCACTCACACAACCTGAATGCCACACATCAAACCAGTAAGATGTCTTTGTCTTTGTCTCTTTGACTGTTTTTATGTCTCTCTTCTTATGTATGCATGCATACTCATGTGTGTACACTTGTAAGTTTTTGTTTTGAGAAGTGAACACCCTCCCTTGCCCCCCACCTCCACTAAAATTGGCTCTTGAGATGGCCGATGTCAGACTGCGCTCTCTTCTCTTCGAGCTTTTTGCGGAGATGCAGGAAGCTTTTGATGGATGATGTTCATTTTCCAAGCTGTGTCTTGGACACTTTAGGTGCATACGACCCACTTCTTTTGGGCTATATGTTTTTAATTTAACATCCAGGCGTGTCAAAGTCTGGCTCGAAGATGGATGAGAACTCCTCTACCTCTGCTGGCAGGTTGAAAGCGGAAAAACATGGTGGGAGGGGTCGAGATGTGTGTGAGAGTGTGTGTGTGTGTCGGAGGGGGGGGATAGCAAGATAGAGAGTGTATGAAAGCAGCCTTATAAGGAAAAAAAGAAAGAGAAGTGAGTGCTGCAGACACCGTCCAGGCTGCTAACAAAGGCGAATGAGATGAGAGGAAAGGAAGGACAAAGAAAGAGAAAGAAAGTGCAGGAGGAAGAGTGGGGAAGAATTGAAACAGAGAGACAAAAGCGGCACAGAAAGTGGCATTTGGGGAGGAAAAACGAAATGGGAGAAGAGAGAACAATGTGATCGTAAAAGTGGAAACAAAGAGAGATAGACAGGAGAGAGGAAGAGCCACTATCCTTCTCTCACAGTGAATCTTACTTGTAACAGGCCTTTTTAACTGAGGGCAAAGCTACTGTCAAATTCATTTTCAAATAAGTGTAAGACACGTCACTTTTATATGTTGGAAAATTAATTATTAGCAGGTAATATTTTACCATTTCAGTCGACATCTTGTGTTTCAAATCAATCAACGATTTCAAATTATTTCACAACACAACAAAAAATAACTTGGATGAATATATGAGTATCCATGATACTGATAGGATACATGACACGTGGAAAGAGAGCCGATCAAGACAAGGAAGAGGTGGAGGTGATCAGGTTACAGTTTGCGTCAACGACAGCAACAATCACAATTTGGTTGTTCACTTGGATGGTCATTCTGGACAGTTGGTCGGACAGAAAAAGCTAATTTGAAGACATCCCTTTGAGCTCTGGCAATGGACATATCATTTCATGACATACTTTTGATGAATCACTCAAAAAAGTGAATCAACAGATTATCTGATACTGAAAATAGTGTGTAGTTGTGGCCCTTACACTGTTCATTTCTGCACTTATAGCTCCTTCTTATGGAAACAAATTGCTCCTCATGCAACCCACCTTTCATCAAAGCAGAACTGAGATAACACAAAATCATAAATCGTGTTATATCATCTGCTGCACATGACATCTTTGTGACTGAACTACTTCTGCCGGCAAAATCAATAAAGGAATCATAACATACGGTATCAACTGTCAACTGCATTTTCATACAGCAACAGCAGACAGAGCTAATATTTCCCCTACCGTACATGGGCAGTGATTATCTGTAATGCCCGTAATGTCAGTACAACAATCTCTCCACAACACTGGTTCTGGTGGGGGTTGGGTGATAGAAGGGGGTGGGTGATGAGGTCATGATTAAATGAGATTGGTTAATGATTACTTAATGACTTGACAGGCGACCCCAGGCTCATTTACTGACCAATGACTTCCCCTGCATGCTCATTATTTGGCAACATGAGAACAACGGGTCAGTGTGCTCAGACGTGGTCTAATTGCATTGACTGTGGATGCTGTCTCCAAAAAGAATTATCCACAAAAAAAAAAAAAATCTACCATAACTCTGGGTTTTCCACAGCTGGTTTTGTTTTGTGATGATCATCATTTACGTTTTTAGTTTGTATGAGAGTGTTGCAAAAGATTTTAGTTTAGATACCAAGCTCTGCATCTCCTTATATTGTTGTCTTTTTTCCACTGTGTTTGCCACCCTCCATGTTTTACTTTTAGTCTCTCTGCAGCTCTCTTAGTTTCTCTACCTGTCCATGTTTTGTTCAACAACTCCATCCTGTACCTTTCAATAAAATAAAACCAAACAGAAAGCACTCAGAGGATATAAACAGTGGCCTCCAGCGCCCTGGCCATCCATTTGGCCTCACTGCGGCAGCTAAAACACAGCGCTTCCAGTTATTTTATACAGTAAGGCAGCCTGCTGAGTAAATCAGGATCTGTGAGCTTTTTCTATCCATAACAACAAGGTGAGAGCGAAATTGACAGATAGTGAAGAAGAAAAGCTCTGCAAAGATGTGTTGAGTGTGTGTTGCTCTTTACTCAGACCATGATGATGATGATACAGTTATTTGGCCTTTTCTAAATTGCTGCAGGATGTCTAGACGTCTAGAGATGTGATTTTACTTTGCCTTTAAATGCATTTTGTGATCTTTAAGTTTAAAGTTCCAAGTTGGTTGACTCACCACTGTGTAAGTTTCCTGCTTATCCTGCTTATCCCCACTGACCTCCAAAAGTTTTTAGAAACTTTTTAGACAGGGGTTTTTGTTTTTTAATGGTAAATAGCTGCATTTATATGGCGCTTCACAATTTGCCAATCATTCACTCATTCTCACACTGATAGCAGTGAGCTACCATGAAAGGTGCTGGCCACCGGCAATCTTGCTGAAAGACACTTTGACAAGCGGTTCGGACAGCCAACCCTGTGATCAGACAGAGCCGCCCCATTTTTTTTTTTTCAATTATGGCTAAGCTACAGACATGTCCAGTGGAGAAAGTGAAATCAAAGATTTCCCAATTAACCTAAGCCTATGCATAAAATTTTGTTTAATAGTGGCAACTGTGGCCATGAGTGTTAATTATGGGATTGAGGCACATTCCCCAGCTATTCCCACGATTCTCCTGAGTCAGTCAAATGCAAGTTTAGCCTTGACTTTTAGCCTCCTATATATAAGACACTTTGCCTAAATGTTTGTCTGTAATGCTTTAACAGTCAATCTGTTAGACCACTTATTTTCTTATTGACGCTGGTATCCTTTTAACATCATGTAATTCCTTTGTATGGGCTGGCTTGGCTTGAATCCTTCTCTGACAGCTAGCTTTAGCTGCTACAGTACACATTAGCAAAGGTTTGTTCATCCTCTTTGCTAAATCCAGTGTTTGTTCACTAAATCCACTGTTTTCTTTGTGACTTGTGATGGAGAGGTGTGTATTTGTGTTTGTGTGTATGAGAGTGTTTATAGGAGAATGTAATTTTGCATACAGCTTGGCATGCGTATGAGTGCGGCTGTGTGCGTGCACCCAAACCTGTGTGTGTTTATGGCTGTGCATGTTTGCCCACCTGTATGTGAGAGCAGTCACATAAATGTACAAGTTTACCTATGTGTGAGCGTGTGTGTGTGCCTGTGTGTGGTTGCTGAGTGTTGTCCAGATGCCCGCCTGTGGTTTATGGATATTCATTACAGAACCATTACAGCAGAGGTTACACGGGACAGGAGGGATGTTTTATCTGCTAATGCATAAAACACACACACACACACACACACATGTCCATATCTCTTGACATCTCAGGAATGAAAGCATCTATCATCCTACGTGGCGGATCGACCCGAGCGTCGGCGGCGCTGTGTAGTGAGATGATGAGAAACAAATCACCTAAACACATTCTTATCTGCTACTTCCCGGACAATTGAATCACTGGAAGTCATAGCAGCAAATCACAGCCTCACAGGCACGCCATTAGTAAAGACGACTCACTTGTAATTGAGCTTTATTAAAATGGGAGTGTGTCAACAGTGAACAGATCGCAGTCGCTGTCGGAGTTTACATGAGGCAAACTTTCATTACATTCAACAGTCATTTCACTTGGTTTCCCCTCGACGCCTGATCAATCCCGTATTCCTCACCTGATCAATAGCATTGACCGGCATGGCTGATTGCATCATGTGATGGTAACTGCTGGTCGATGCCATGCCTAAGGCGCTGTCAGTTGAAACAATTGGTGTTTTCATTTACTACTTACTCCATTAAAATACAACAGAATAAAGGTGTACGTTCAGCTTTGATGGTGATCATTGGAAATCTGGACAGCAAGTTACAGCGGTTATGGGAATATCAATATGATGAGATATTACGCCTTGAATTAGGGAGCCACTTAAATCAGTATATAAGTGGAGAATGGCATCTTTCATTATTATTTATTATTCTGAAGGCAATCATTCTCTTGACACACTTTCTTTAAAGTGATAAAAATGTGCCGAGAAATAAATAACGTAGGATTTTGTGTCTTAAATGCTCTTCCAAAAGTCGTGTTAGTGTCCAGCCCTGCTACTGATGGCATAAAAAACAAACCAAAAAACCATGGATGTTAGTTAAAGCCCAAACAAGCAGAGCACATTAATTATGGGTACAGAGACACAGTTTCTTGAAAAGTAGGTCTTTCAAATAAAAAATAATTTGAGGTTTACAATTCTTGCTGAGCTTCGAGTATTGTTTAGTACATTTTTTTTGTTTTAGCTCTTTGTTTGGAGAAACTTATTACAAATGAGGCTGAGGGTTGTTTGAGTACAGAGAATGTGTTAGAGAAAGAGAAAGCGAGCTCCCGTGCGCCTGTGGTCATGTTCAGGAGATAAACACAGGACATTAGCTCCAGGCTGGATGAGCCTCAGGGGCTACATGAACTAATCTGCTCTAATAGACAGCACATATTCACTCATTACACCCAGAGCGTTGAGTGCCGGTCACTTCATCATTGTTTGATCTAGGCAAAGACACTGAGCTTGAGTTAAAAGAAAGGATTAGAAGGTGGGAAGGACAAGAGGAAAGGAAGAACGTTTAAAAGTTAACTCTGGGCAAGGGCACTGGACTTTAATCAGTGCCAAAGATTCAGTGAATAGTAGTAGCAGTATCACAACCTAACCTTGTCAACAGCTTAACACACTAATATTAAAGTCTTGTAAGGTAAAAGACAAAAAACCCTGTGGGCATGTTATTGAAAGAACAAGTAACAAGTAGTTGAACCTCAATACTTAATACTGACTAAAAACTGTACAGAGTATGAAAATGTGGAGTACTTCATTGCTCAATCAGATTCCAGATGTTGTTGACTCTGCTTGGATATTTACCAATATATTATTTTATTTTAAGGAATTATTAGAATAAAGAATTCGGGATTCACCATAAACTATATCAGCATCTTACTGCAGCTGAAAACAACAACAACAACAACAACAACAACAACAACAAAGCATTCGTGGGGACATAAAATCTGGGAGATAATCAGTTTAAATGGATCCTCTCCTTTCAAAAAAAAATGAAAAAGAAAAATTGGTAAAAAGAAAAAAACTGCTCACAACTCACAGACGTGCAACCTGTTATGAGGGACAAGTGACAAAGGTTTGAAGTAGCAATTGCTTCATTTTACTGGGCTAAAAGGTCGGAAACTGCTGCCTTATGTCTGCATATGTTTTATTTTGAAAGGGCATCCACTCTGGCAGACAGCTGCTCACACTGAGACATTAGCCTCAGCCTCGCACCGGAGACAGTGACAACAAGACTCAAGGCAGAGAGTGACAGCGTGACAGAGACATAGAGACGGACAGGGAGCGTGAGACAGTGACAGACAGAGACAGATGGATACAGAAAACGACAGATAAAAGGAGAAAAATGGTGTGCATGAGAGAGGAGCTTTCTTCAGGGTTTTTCCTGCAGGGCAAAGATCTTTGATTTGTACTTAAAGCCAAGCAGCTGCGGCGGCCACTGATGTATATTTAAAGTCATACGCTTTCCAACAACTCTGTCCGCGTCCATCCAGCCTCTTTGGTTCAGAGCATGTGTGCTTGTGTGCAAGTGTATAAATGTCGCTGCGCATTAAACACGTGACATGAATTCGTAAGACCGTGCTGCAGACCACATGTGTATTCTAAGTGGAAGGCATATTGCTGCGGCAGTGATTGACCATGTTTTCCCTGGAAGGAAACGCAATGTCTGAGCATCTCCGCATGCATCACGCAGTGAGCCGAGAGTCCGCTGATAAACCTGCACCAGCCTGATTACCTGCCCGCTAGATTCACTCACTCAACAAATCCCGCTGAGGCCGAGGCCACGTCGCAGATTTGTATTCATCAACACACACTTTACCCAGAGTCAATCTCCGCGGTGCGCGCTAATCAGGACCTTCAGAACAGCACTGGAGACTATTAAGTAGGACTCAACACAGCCGAGCCCACTCCATTTCCGAAAGCACGCCTGGAGAGGCACCGATGGAGCCATCACCTCTGCCGGTTGTTAATTCACTCTTTTTCACGCTGTCGCTCCCTGTCTCTCTGTAAGTCTCTCTTTCTGTTTGTCTTCCTGTCTCTCTCTTGCTAAGTGCTCCTCAGCGACTTGCTCTTGCCAATTTGGTTTCTCATGAACTTTCCCCTATCGCTCTGCATTTTCTTAGCTGATTCTCTCCATTTCCCTCCTGCCTGCCTCTCTTTTGTGTCCGTATGTTGATGAGAGGAACTGTATCGAGTGCTGTGGCTGTATTAATCAGGGACACATGGAGCCATTCCAGAGGCTCTGGGCCCATTACTGAAACAATTAATAATTGATCGAGTTACTCAGACACACATAAGCTCATACACACACACACACACACACTGACACAGGCTAGTACACCCGCAGATAAACTGCATGTGTCAAACTTTGTCAGCACTGCAGTGCATCTTAGTCATTGATTCGACAAGGAGCTGTCACGTGTGGAGCTGACATAAACGACACATAAAATCACTTGAAATGACCCACATTTTCACCTGTTCACCATAAGAAGAGTGGAAGCTCTACTTCGCACAGTAGTAACACCATGGACAGAAGGTATGAACTTCAGTCTGTCTGGCGTTAAGCAAAAAACAAGCATGTGCTGTCTGGTGCTTGCAGATCACAGTGGCTCGAGAAACACATTCAATTTCTATAAGTTATCTTTTCATCAGACGTCTGTTTATTTCTGTCAAAATAGGTTAGAATAGGTTCTAAAGGGTCAAAAGTTAGAAAGGGCCCCCCGCCGATTTTACAGGTCATAGTACATGCGTAGTAAATCGCTAAATCACAGCAATACTCTTTTATGCTAAGGGCCTCTTTACATCCTGTAGAACAGCGGTTCTCAAACTGGGGTCCTTGAGAGGGTTCCAGGGGGTCCCTAGAAAAATGCTGAATATTTTAATTTCACCATTATTTTGTTGACTAAAAGTTAGCCCAATGACAGAATGTATAAAAATGACTATTCTGATCATAGGTTTCACACTCTTCACTGTTAATCTGCCAATCTACAGCATAGACCGTTATGGAATAATTCAATCTTCTCAGACGGGGATCCCTGAGACTACAAATATGGGTCCGCAGCCTGATGTGTATCAATTTGGGGGTCCTTGAGATCATAAAGTTTGAGAACCACTGCTGTAGAAGTCATAATTAGTAGAATTGGTAAGTTGATATTTTATTATGGAGATCATGACACAGAGTGTTACTAATATCGAGTAAATTTAGTAATTAAAACAAACAAATGAACAAACAAACTTTATGAAAAAGTACTTCAGTGACTTTGATGAAGTTGGGGGACTGACTTTTAGTCACTAGTATGAGTCAAGCTCCAAATACATTTCCATTAAGCAACCGGACAGTGACAGGTCCGTTAGACCCTCACTACTTGGTTAACAGCCTTGTCTTTCCATCTCCACATCCCCAGTTTGTAACGTAGGCGTTCCCATAAAAAAAAATGTGTCTCCACGCCCAATTTGAGATTACCCTGATGATATCATAATGACATCTTCTAAGATGTGATGGAACTTCTTCAGAGCTACAGAAGAAAATTATACGACTGTTTTTACAGGCTGATCTGATGTTAAATTGTAAAATTGATGGAGTTGTCACCATAGTTCATAAAATGTCATCACAAAGCGCTTTAAGCTAACTGCTAATGTTGAATGTTATGTAAAAAAGTTTGAGGTTTATGTAAGTAAAACTTTGGTAGAAGCTAGGTAAAATAAAACTATTAAATTACAGGTTTTGGCCATGAATAAATGAGAAAAATGAAATGAGAAAAACAATTAAGACTTCCCTCACAGTAGGAAATGTCTTTGCATGGCTTAGAACTGAACTTGTGTCAGCAGAACTGAACACAGATGTACAGGCACCCACCCACCACCCTAGCACAGCACCCTTACTTTCCACTGCATCATCTAACTGACAAATTAAAATTTCTTTTTTTGTTTTGTTTTGTCTGCTCTATGGAGCCCTTTCATGGATAT